>CAWUFW010024444.1:0-60394 GCA_963921515.1 Calotriton arnoldi | reverse complement strand
TTTTAACCCTAACAATTCTGAGTTTACCAAGTCCATTGTGAAAGCAGTGGAAGGTCCAGACTTAGGGGCCGATTCCGATCTCGGTCGGAGGCGCACCCAATACTATTCGGTCGGGAAAAAGCCATGCGAAAGCCAGTTTCCCGACCGATCCGTACAGCACACCGAACGAGCAAGTACGATGCGCACAACAGCAAAGAATCCGGCCGAGCCGTACTCACCCAAACCAGGTCCTGTTCTCCGACCGAGGCGAATCCGGAAACGCCGAATCGAGTCGCACGGAAGGGAAAATGCAGCCCCGTCCGGCCGGACAAGTACGATGCGCTTCCGTACGCGCCGAACCCGTCGCTACGCACGGCACGTCAAAGCATCCGGGAGAGGCGCACATAAGCTCCGAATCGCGCCACAACACGATCCACGGCTACGAGACGAACACAGCACAGACGAGGACGACGCGAAGCGACGAGGACGAAGCGAAGCGACGAGGACGAAGCCAAGCGACGAGGACGACGCGAAGCAACGAGAAGGACGAACGACACGAACCAACCATGAATCCCTTCGTCCCGATCATACCAATATTCTACATCTACTACCGGAACAGGCACGGACGCGTACGGCGCAGAAGGTAAGTCAGACACCAACCACAAAACACATACAACACGTACACGACACATCACACACATACACTGGGAATCTGAATATACTTACACCAGCAGCACCATAGGGGCGGGATGCCCATCACCAATGCCACATATGCACACAGGGGCCTGAATGCGCGCCACCACCCCAACCCAGGGGGGCTGGATGCCAACCACCACAACCACCCTTAGCCAGGGGGTGCCAGATGCCCACCACCACTACCACCCTTAGCCAGGGGGCAGGATGCCTACCTCTACTACCACCCTTAGCCAGGGGGCAGGATGCCCACCACTACTACCACCCTCACCCAGGGGGGCAGGATGCCCACCACTACTACCACCCTTAGCCAGGGGGCAGGATGCCCACCACTACTACCACCCTCACCCAGGGGGGCAGGATGCCCACCACTACTACCACCCTCACCCAGGGGGGCAGGATGCCTACCACTACTACCACCCTTAGCCAGGGGGCAGGATGCCTACCACTACTACCACCCTTAGCCAGGGGGCAGGATGCCTACCTCTACTACCACCCTCACCCAGGGGGGCAGGATGCCCACCACTACTACCACCCTCACCCAGGGGGGCAGGATGCCCACCACTACTACCACCCTTAGCCAGGGGGCAGGATGCCTACCTCTACTACCACCCTTAGCCAGGGGGCAGGATGCCTACCTCTACTACCACCCTCACCCAGGGGGGCAGGATGCCCACCACTACTACCACCCTCACCCAGGGGGGCAGGATGCCCACCACTACTACCACCCTTAGCCAGGGGGCAGGATGCCTACCTCTACTACCACCCTTAGCCAGGGGGCAGGATGCCTACCTCTACTACCACCCTCACCCAGGGGGCAGGATGCCCACCACTACTACCACCCTCACCCAGGGGGGCAGGATGCCCACCACTACTACCACCCTTAGCCAGGGGGCAGGATGCCCACCACTACTACCACCCTTAGCCAGGGGGCAGGATGCCCACCACTACTACCACCCTCACCCAGGGGGGCAGGATGCCCACCACTACTACCACCCTCACCCAGGGGGGCAGGATGCCTACCACTACTACCACCCTTAGCCAGGGGGCAGGATGCCCACCACTACTACCACCCTTAGCCAGGGGGCTGGATGCCTACCACTACTACCACCCTCACCCAGGGGGGCAGGATGCCCACCACTACTACCACCCTTAGCCAGGGGGCAGGATGCCCACCACTACTACCACCCTCACCCAGGGGGGCAGGATGCCCACCACTACTACCACCCTCACCCAGGGGGGCAGGATGCCTACCACTACTACCACCCTTAGCCAGGGGGCAGGATGCCTACCACTACTACCACCCTTAGCCAGGGGGCAGGATGCCTACCTCTACTACCACCCTCACCCAGGGGGGCAGGATGCCCACCACTACTACCACCCTCACCCAGGGGGGCAGGATGCCCACCACTACTACCACCCTTAGCCAGGGGGCAGGATGCCTACCTCTACTACCACCCTTAGCCAGGGGGCAGGATGCCTACCTCTACTACCACCCTCACCCAGGGGGGCAGGATGCCCACCACTACTACCACCCTCACCCAGGGGGGCAGGATGCCCACCACTACTACCACCCTTAGCCAGGGGGCAGGATGCCTACCTCTACTACCACCCTTAGCCAGGGGGCAGGATGCCTACCTCTACTACCACCCTCACCCAGGGGGCAGGATGCCCACCACTACTACCACCCTCACCCAGGGGGCAGGATGCCCACCACTACTACCACCCTTAGCCAGGGGGCAGGATGCCCACCACTACTACCACCCTTAGCCAGGGGGCAGGATGCCCACCACTACTACCACCCTCACCCAGGGGGGCAGGATGCCCACCACTACTACCACCCTCACCCAGGGGGGCAGGATGCCTACCACTACTACCACCCTTAGCCAGGGGGCAGGATGCCCACCACTACTACCACCCTTAGCCAGGGGGGCTGGATGCCTACCACTACTACCACCCTCAACCAGGGGGGCAGGATGCCTACCACTACTACCACCCTTAGCCAGGGGGCAGGATGCCTACCACTACTACCACCCTTAGCCAGGGGGCAGGATGCCTACCTCTACTACCACCCTTAGCCAGGGGGCAGGATGCCCACCACTACTACCACCCTCACCCAGGGGGGCAGGATGCCCACCACTACTACCACCCTCACCCAGGGGGGCAGGATGCCCACCACTACTACCACCCTTAGCCAGGGGGCAGGATGCCTACCTCTACTACCACCCTTAGCCAGGGGGCAGGATGCCTACCTCTACTACCACCCTCACCCAGGGGGCAGGATGCCCACCACTACTACCACCCTCACCCAGGGGGGCAGGATGCCCACCACTACTACCACCCTCACCCAGGGGGGCAGGATGCCCACCACTACTACCACCCTTAGCCAGGGGGCAGGATGCCCACCACTACTACCACCCTCACCCAGGGGGGCAGGATGCCCACCACTACTACCACCCTCACCCAGGGGGGCAGGATGCCTACCACTACTACCACCCTTAGCCAGGGGGGCAGGATGCCCACCACTACTACCACCCTTAGCCAGGGGGGCTGGATGCCTACCACTACTACCACCCTCAACCAGGGGGGCAGGATGCCTACCACTACTACCACCCTTAGCCAGGGGGCAGGATGCCTACCACTACTACCACCCTTAGCCAGGGGGCAGGATGCCTACCTCTACTACCACCCTTAGCCAGGGGGCAGGATGCCCACCACTACTACCACCCTCACCCAGGGGGGCAGGATGCCCACCACTACTACCACCCTTAGCCAGGGGGCAGGATGCCTACCACTACTACCACCCTTAGCCAGGGGGCAGGATGCCCACCACTACTACCACCCTTAGCCAGGGGGGCTGGATGCCTACCACTACTACCACCCTCAACCAGGGGGGCAGGATGCCTACCACTACTACCACCCTTAGCCAGGGGGCAGGATGCCTACCACTACTACCACCCTTAGCCAGGGGGCAGGATGCCTACCTCTACTACCACCCTTAGCCAGGGGGCAGGATGCCCACCACTACTACCACCCTCACCCAGGGGGGCAGGATGCCCACCACTACTACCACCCTTAGCCAGGGGGCAGGATGCCCACCACTACTACCACCCTCACCCAGGGGGCAGGATGCCCACCACTACTACCACCCTTAGCCAGGGGGCAGGATGCCTACCACTACTACCACCCTTAGCCAGGGGGCAGGATGCCTACCACTACTACCACCCTTAGCCAGGGGGGCAGGATGCCCACCACTACTACCACCCTCACCCAGGGGGCAGGATGCCCACCACTACTACCACCCTTAGCCAGGGGGCTGGATGCCTACCACTACTACCACCCCCACTCATAGGATGGACAATGCATGACACAACAAGCACACCACAACCTAGGGAATGCAAGATTAAGACATCCCCCCACCACCATGACAAGCGTGTGAGCAGGCTGTGTCAAATGCCTACAACACCGAACATGACATTGAACATACAATGTGACCCCCTAGCACATGTGCCACACATATATGTGTGTGGCACCCACAATGCAAGCAGCCCATGACCATTGTGGCAATGGGGCCTAAACCCCCATCATCACAGTGACCAAAAGGCAAGTGTGGGGTCCATAGCTGAAGCACATTTTGACCATTGTGGCAATGGGGTCTAAACCCCCATCATCACAGTGACCAAAAGGCAAGTGTGGGGTCCATAGCTGAAGCACATTTTGACCATTGTGGCAATGGGGTCTAAACCCCCATCATCACAGTGACCAAAAGGCAAGTGTGGGGTCCATAGCTGAAGCACATTTTGACCATTGGGCAATGGGGTCTAAACCCCCATCATCACAGTGACCAAAAGGGAAGTGTGGGGTCCATAGCTGAAGCACATTTTGACCATTGTGGCAATGGGGTCTACACCCTCATCATCACAGTGACCAAAAGGTAATTGTTGACAAAGAAAGAGCTGCAACTGCCAAACTGCATGGATCATTCCTGGTCACAGAACCAAAAACTCATCTGTGGCAAAGTAGTGTATGTGTCCCATTGCAACATAAATTGGGGGAGCCAAATACTGCAGTGCAAATGAGACATTCCTTTGGCCATGTGCAGACAAACAACACCCATGGGGGCTGAGACCGTCAACAGTCATCAATGACACAATGACAGAAGTGACCATCAGAATGCAGACCCACATATTTGCACCAATGGGCACACAAATGCAGATACCCTGTGGAGACAGCAGATGTGAGGTGAACAGATACCATACCATGGCAGCAATGGGACACACAAACCATGATCACTGTGCTGACCGATGACCTAGGAGTCCCAGGGACAGCAGGGGAAACACACCAAACAACATACAGCCAATGGCACACCCAAGATATGCCAATGCAGTGGTGCAGATGCACAAACACAAACAGGCAGACCAACACTGTCATCATACACAGCAGGTGAGGGGTGGGGGTGCCAGTGTCCCCAGGCAACAACACAACACATGAGGAGAGCTGAATACCAATCATACAGATGTGCATACACTGCCACACTAAGGTAACTCATGGATCCAAATCCCCTATGTGGGCAAGCAGGCATTGACAGGTGAGAGGGAGCACAAAACACACATGTCACACAGGCACGTAGGAACAACAACTGACACAGCAAGTCACAGACACACCACAGCACCACCCCCAGGGCCCCCACAATGTGGTGACCCTGGGCTGAAGAAAAATACCACTGTGATGACAAAGCTAAATGTCGTTCACACTGTGAACCACAGTCAGGTGTCCTGAGCAACAAACTACCATCACACCTACACAAGCACAAATCAATCAGCATGGCCAGTAAGCCAAGGCCAACATGGAGGCAGGGGACTAGCCGGGCAACAACTCTCATCTGCACACACTCAAGACCACACCCCTCGACCTCCAACAATGTGCAGCAGTGAAGTACACATGCACTGGTGACATTGCACATGCACCCATGACTATTCCAGGGTGGTGGGTGGGAACCAAGGTGTAGAAACACATCACACATGGACACTCAACAAGACTCCTGAATGTCTGACACACTGCACACTACGCTGTACATGGACATGACGGCAATACCACACCGACCAATGGGATCCCAGCCACAGTCACACACCAATGAAGAAGCCAAGGTCACCCACAAAGAACACACATAGACAACAACCAACATTGCAGCCCGGACCCTAAGGAGTGCCAGCAGTCACACACACAACGTGTCACAATCACTGAAAGATAACACAAACTGGAAATCACATGACAGGGGCAAACAACAAGTGCCAAAGGGAAACCTGACTGTGACCCATCTGCGTCAGCACACAAACTCTGCCCTGACAGCAAACACACCTATGGGTGACACCCTGATGACCAGTAATGTGCCATGCACCCACATCACAGAGAACACAGGGAGAAGACTTTGGGGGAACATAGCTCAAGTCAGCAAGCATCACAAACAGGTACAACACTAGGGATCACAGCATGCGCAGATGAATGGAAGTGAACACACAGACATGCACATACAACACACACCTTGGGCGCAGGCAATGTCACACGTGTACACACTGCCATGAGGGGACTCCACTCCTGTGTGAGGAAAGCTGTGCCATATGTTGCCTCAGTAGGGCCCCATCATGTCAGCTGAGCACTTGGTCACACAATCAACAATTAGCACCAAATGAGGGCTCCCATCACATCAGCCTGGTCATGGATGTGCCAACGGAATCATCAGCACAGATCCAACACACTTGTATAGCAATGTTGCACTGACTACACGGATGAGTCCCTCCCCATTGATGCCCAAACCTGCATGTCCACTGGAGATGGCAACACGGTCAGGGAAGTAGACAAATGCAACGATGGCAGGCACAACAGATGTGCAGGGGTGGAAGCCACAGATATGAAATTGCCAATGTAAGTAGGAAACCCATTGCCAAATACTGAACACATGACACCCTCAGATGCTGCTATTGATGACATGGATACACCACATGATAGGACACATTCCCCTGGACCACATGGGTTCCTGCACAGTAACACTTCATAATCATGAGACCAGATATCACCATCACTGCAGCAAGGGCATGGTTAGCTGCACCAACAACATGTACATCTGAAGCATGAGCACTAGAGAAAAGAAAGTTGCTTTATTCAGCATATGTGTTGAGGCCAAACGAAGTCCTGAAAAAAGAGCAAAGGCCAATGGCCAGTCCATTGTCAAAGTTCAAACAGGGTGACACTGGCAGATGTCACCCTACGCATGCCTGCACAATACCAGGGACAATCCACTAGGAGGGGCAACCGGGGGGCAGGCCAGGCACCGCAGGGACAGGATCAGGGCTCACCAGGGGGAGTCAGGGAAGGGGTGGTGGGTGCTGGAGAGCCACTGACAACTGCAGTGGAGGTGTCTGACATGGTGTGTGCCGGCACAACTGGGGGGCATGACACAGATGTCGTGGGTGCCGGCACAACTGCAGTGGACCCTGCAGATGGGGTGGACAGGTCCGCCACTGCAGTGCCCAAGTCAGACAGGGCGGTAGTGGACTCCACTGCAGTGCCTACCTCCAGGGGAGGAGAATGGGGAACAGGCAAGGTGGGTTGGACAGAGGGGGGACACCCTCACCACATCAGTGGCACAGACAAGCGCAGCGGGGGTGTGGTGCTGGGAGAGCAAGTGGCAGGGGGAGAAGGCCGGAGCATCTTGGGGATGGTATATCTGTGGGTGGGGGAACCTGGGGCAGGGTGTGGTGGGGGCACCTGTGCAGTGGGGGCCTGAGGGATGGAGGACGGAGACCTTGTGCCTGAGCTGCAGGGCGGTGGCGGGGTCTTGCTCTTAGCACTCCGGGGGACTTGCGGGTGGGGGCCTCAGTCCGTCTGCGCCTGGGGGAGGGTGTCCGGGGGCGAGGGGCACTCTGCTCCGTGTGGGTGGGCTTCCTCTTCCCCCGGGATGCTGGAGCAGCTTCATCGGTGGGGAAGAGGCCGAGGTCACAGAGGAAGAGCTGCTGTGACTTTGGGGTTGCAGGTGAGGCAAGGGAGGGTGCTTTGGAGGGAGAGGGAACTGAGGACTGCGCAGTGCATGTGGATGCGTGTGTGTGTTCCAGGGCCCCATCCCCTGTGAGTCTGGCTTCAGTCCCCTGAATGTGCGTGCGTGTGCGTTTTGTCATTGGCGTGTGTGTCAGTGTGCTGGATGTGTGTGTGCTGGTGTGTGCCAGTGTGTGTGTGCCTGGGATGGGTAAGGTGCTGGGGAGTGTGGATGGAGCAGAGGCAGGAGGGGTGAGGGACCGTTTGAGGAGGGACACTGCTGCCGTCAGGGAGGAGTCCATGGACCTATTGCCCCTCTGTAGGTCAGACATGCCCGATGAGATGCCCTCCATGAACGACACCAGCTGAGTCAACAGCGCGGTGTGCGCATGGAGGACACTCAGCATGGCTGTCTGCCCTACATGGAGCTGGCGAAGGAGGTACACAGACTCCTCACTCAGGGCAGCAGGGGACACAGGGGCAGGGGGTGCGGTGCCTGGCCCAAAGGAGACACGCTCCCGGACATGGGAGCCTCCACGGACCTGGGGAATGGGAGCCGATGGGAGGGCGGTGGTGGTGCTGGTGGTGGCGGGGACAGCAACACTAGCTGGGGTGTGGTGGCTGCTGACACCCGCCTCCACAAGGGAGTCATCCTCCGAGTTGCTCTGGTCCTCAGCTGAGGTGGATGCTGCTGAGGACTCCTCGGTGTGGCTCCCCTCGCCCTCCGTGCCACTGGGTCCCTCCGACCACTCCTCGGCTGCTGACCCAGTCTGGCTCTCCGGCTCCTCCTGGTCCGTGGAGCTGTCCCCTTCCGTGGCCGTGGATGTATCTGCAAACAATGGGGAAACAGACAGACATCAGTCACCTGCACATAACGCACACACCACTGTGAGCACAGCACATCACAGAGCAAGCCCTGGCATCATTAGTTGTGCATTGCTAAAAGTGCACTAATTGAACAGGAGAAGTCAATTGTCAGTCTGATGCCAAGCATGGCACTCACATCCCACATGGCCTTGCACCCATCTGTCTGGTGTCTGTTGGATTGCAACACCCCAGTGTTGACACATGCACCAAGTACACAGTAGTTGGACAGTGCAGAGGACACGGTGTGGACACATCACAGCTCTTGCCACTGAGTCAGTACAGGTTTACGGATGTAAGGGATGCCCAGAGTCAAATAGGAAATGCATGTGATGCATACCAGCGACAGACACCATGATGCACCCATGTCCTGATAGCCAGCGCCACTATGGTGTGCATGTAGCACATGTCACTCCCCTGCAGGATCACCAATCAGTAGACACATGCCATGGCGGAGGCATGACTGCAAAGTCATACATCACTGTCTCAGTGATGTATGACTTTGCAGCCAGACAACAACACTCTGCACTGTGTCACAATAGTAGGTCATGGGGAATGCAAGTCCTGGAGCTGCACAAGTGCACATGTACATCCCCCCACAACACATCCTCTTAACCCTCATCTGTCCAGGTCATACCTATTGGACATATGGGAGACCTGTGACACTACCCTCGGAACCTGAGCCCCTCACACTCTGCTGTGCATGGGGAACAGCTGCCTGAACTTCACATTTACATGCCCCAGTCTGCATGGGCAGCTGATCAGACACCTATGTGTCACACAAGTATCGTCTCCTATGGTCACATCTCCAGTGGCATGCTGAGCCCCTACCAAGAAACTCCACAGCAGTCCTGGCGACTAATCCACAGCACACTGACACAGAGGCAGACACCTGAGGGGCAAATCACTGTGCACAATGTGTCCTCTGATACACGGGAGTGGGAGTACAGAGTGTATTGTATGGCCTGGAGTAGGCATGACTGTCCAGCCCCACATGAATGAGGGATGAGCCCTGGACTGTAGGCAGCTGGCTAAGTATGTGTGACACACGTCATATACATACTCCTGGGGCCCAAACATTGTTCCCACCCGCAGCATGGGTGTGTGCCAGGTACCCCAGCCACATGTGGTGGATCAGCTCAGCAATTGGACCACAGATCAAAGTAACACGCTGAATACATGTCAGAATACAGGCATTGTGTAAGCAATGGACCCACCCATGATGCCCACCACAGAGTCAGGGAAACAGATGCTGTCTCCCACCTTGAGTCAAGCAAACTGCAAGGACACAGTCCTAAGTGACAGAATTCCCTGCATGTAAGGGCCACACCTGGGTATCAGATGAGGAGTGGGCAGTGCACAATAGAGGGACATGGCTCCTGGACAACATGACTGCTGTACTGTGGCAGTTCAACCTGGCCCGAGGAGGGCACATAACATGTTAGACAGAGTACACAGTGCAGTCTTTGACTCACCCCCTCCTTGCTGCTCTCTGGCCTTCAGCTGCCCATCCAGGTCTGGAAAGACCACCGCCAGGATCCTGAGCATGTGGGGGGTCAGGGTCCGTGTTCCGCCCCTCCTGCGAGGAGGCGACAGCTTCAGCTGGACCCGTGCAATCCTCCGGGTCCAGCCCCGAAGGTCCTGCCACCTCTTTTGGCAGTTGCGGATCCGGCGCTTGTAGACCCCCACGGACCGGACAGCCCGGACGATGTCCTTCCAGATCTCATGCTTCCGATGGGCAGAAGCCTGTCAGGATGACAAAGTGATAAGGACATTACTACACATGCAACATATCCGTGCATGACACAGTTGCATATACATGTCGCAATCACAGGGGCACATGGTGTACCCAGGCAGTGCACGGCTGCCCATGGACAGTTTTCCAGAAGTCACTACATGGTATCATAGCATGGGGAGTAAAACCCTGTTCAGAAGCACTGTCACTGCACCATACCTGTCCAGTGCAAGTCACTACACACTATGGGGGGTGACAACTACTCAGTGAGCCTGCTAGCCAGTGGTGTGCTGACTCTCAGCCTTGCTAGTCAGACAAAATGCACATTCAGAAAGGCAGTGCACAGAACACTCACCTGCTCCCCTGGTGTCCCATACAGCTTGCTGTACTGTGGAAGTAGGCTGTCCAGCAGGGCCTGGTTCTCTTCAAGGCTGAAGGCTGGGGCTCTCTCCACAGTACGTGCCATTGCAGGGTCCAGAGGGGCAGAGACAGCAGCAGTGCAGTGGCAGATGTCGTCCTGGAGCATGTAGTGCAGGCAAGTGGGCTCTCAGGGGAACATGCAGCAATATATATGTGCTGGAGAGGCAGATACTGTCCCTTGTGTCCAAAGTGATAGGTCCAAGTCGTTTGCATCTTCTGAATCTGGCCAATCCATGGAATAGCAGCACCAAAACACGCCCACAGCATCCTTCAAATCTTCAACTTCATGACATACATGATTTTGCAACATTGTTGTGGGTGACCAACTGATTTTCCAGCAACCGACTCGTTCGAATATTCGAAAACGCGTCCGTTGCCAGGCAAGCCCATTGTCAATGGGTGCGCACCGATCGGTCCATTGAGGTACAACGCGCACAGGGGTACAACGCGTACCCGCACACATTGAAAGCAATGGGCCGGCCGGAGGCACCGATCGGTCCATTGCTGTTCAACGCGCACAGGGGTACAACGCGTACCCGCACACATTGAAAGCAATGGGCCGGCCGGAGGCACCGATCGGTCCATTGCTGTTCAACGCGCACAGGGGTACAACGCGTACCCGCACACATTGAAAGCAATGGGCCGGCCGGAGGCACCGATCGGTCCATTGCTGTTCAACGCGCACAGGGGTACAACGCGTACCCGCACACATTGAAAGCAATGGGCCGGCCGGAGGCACCGATCGGTCCATTGCTGTTCAACGCGCACAGGGGTACAACGCGTACCCGCACACATTGAAAGCAATGGGCCGGCCGGAGGCACCGATCGGTCCATTGCAGTACAACGCGCACAGGGGTACAACGCGTACCCGCACACATTGAATGCAATGGGCCGGCCGGAGGCACCGATCGGTCCATTGAGGTACAACGCGCACAGGGGTACAACGCGTACCCGCACACATTGAAAGCAATGGGCCGGCCGGAGGCACCGATCGGTCCATTGCTGTTCAACGCGCACAGGGGTACAACGCGTACCCGCACACATTGAAAGCAATGGGCCGGCCGGAGGCACCGATCGGTCCATTGCTGTTCAACGCGCACAGGGGTACAACGCGTACCCGCACACATTGAATGCAATGGGCCGGCCGGAGGCACCGATCGGTCCATTGCAGTACAACGCATCACTGTACATGTGACTGGCATATGTCAGCATGCCTGTCTCAGATGGACATATGCCAGCCACAGATAGCTCCCAGGGAGTGAGGGGCACACCTACATCACGACAGCCTGTCCAAACCTTATCATAAGGCATGTAAGGCTGCATTTCCTATTGTGTGTATGTTGGTGTACATGTTGTCCTGTGGGTGTCACCTGTGGGCAGCCACCCCCAGGCTGTGCACGTGTTAATGGGGACAGGATCCTGGGTGTTACGTGTACGTGACCACTGTGATGTGCAACTGTTCATATCTGTGCATGTGCCATGGTCACATTTCACAGTGGTGTTTGTGTATGTCATGTCACATACCCCGTGAGTCCCATGTGGGACGGTATGTTTGAGCCAGGGTGTCCCAGTGGCACAATAGTGATGGCCCTCCACAGTCTTTGTGCATGTAGTGTTTACAATGTCTCTGATTTCATGTGCACAATGGGAGACAGTCTCCACATCCACGTTGTGTGTGCATGGACTCTGATGTTGTGCGTGTGTGTCACAGACGTCCATGGCTCTCCTGCCATGGCAAGTGTGGCCACTACCTGTGGGGGTCATGTTTGTTTTGTTGTGGTGTACACATGATACTCCAGGTGATGCCAGTGTCCATGTGGCATTACAGGGTCCCTGGGAATGTGCCTGTCGTTGAGCTGTGGTGCCTGGGGCACATCTGTCCTCACATGTCACTGGGGGGTGACTGTGACACAGCATCATGATATCCAATGGGCCAACCTGGGACAAATTGATGCCACCTGTAGGACCGTGTTGACAGATGTTGGCCATGTATGTACCATAAATGTCGTTCCGGTACTGCACACTTCATGTAGTTGTGCCTCATGATGATGTATGTTGGGATCTTGAGTGTGTTCAATGCCGCATATGTGGGGTGACTGACGATCTTGCTTACTTCTCCTCTGCACTGCAGGGCTCCTGCTGTCCATCGGCCATTCCCAGACCTGGCAACGATGGTGGAACGGGACAGCATCCGACGGTACCGCTTCACCAGGCAGCTGATTGAGGATTTTGCAGTGCAGTTGTCCCCACATTTGCAGCCTGGCCGGCCGTATCCTACAGCGCTGACCCCCAAGGTGAAGGTGATGGCAGCCCTACACTTCTTTGCCACCGGTACCTTCCAACATACTGTGGCGTCTGCTGGTGGGATGTCACAGACCATGTTCAGCCGTGTGCTCCGCGATGTTTTGGCGGCAATGTTGCTCTTCCTGAACCGGTACATCTATTTCCCTAGACTGCGACGACTCACTGACGTGAAGAGTGACTTTTATGCCCTGGGGAGGATGCCGCATGTAATTGGCTCCATTGATGGGACACATGTGGCTTTGGTACCACCACAGGCCCAGGAGCAGGCCTACAGGAACCGCAAGCACTACCACTCGGTCAATGCACTGGTGGTGTGTCTTGCAGACATGACCATCACACACGTGTGTGCCCGTTTCCCTGGTTCAGCACACGATGCCTTTGTGATGAGGAGTAGTCGCATCCCCAGGTTGATGGCACAGATGCAGAACCAGCGTGCCTGGCTTGTCGGTGTGTACTGACTTTGTGCCATTGTGTGTGATCTGATCTGTAGTATTCCGCCCACTTTTCCAAGTCAGCTGATGTGCACTTGTCTGTCCGTAGGTGACTCGGGATACCCCAACATGCCGTGGTTGCTGACACCCCTCAGGAACCCTGTGACACCTGCCCAGATGCGCTACAATGAGGCACATGGTCGGACCAGGAGAGTGATTGAGCGGACCTTTGGTCTCCTGAAGAGCCGCTTCCGCTGCCTGGACAAGACCGGAGGGTCCCTCCCATATGCCCCTGCGAAAGTGTGCAAGATTATCATCGTCTGCTGCATGCTCCACAACCTGGCAGTGCGGAAGGAGTTGCCTCTCATCCAGGATGACGATGACCAACATCCGCCACCTGTGGAGGATCCTGGCCTGGACCACGATGCCAGTGACGATGATGATGATGATGGTGATGGTGATGTCCGCACACAGCTCATCACCAACTTCTTTAGCTGAATGTGAGTATCCTGAGGTGTCATGTGAATGATGTGAGTTGGCATGATGTGTGGGTGGTGCTCTGGTGCTGTTGGAGTGTGTCCATGGGCTACTTGACAGGATGTGTGTTGCGATGTGTGGTGACAGGTGGGCTGTACTCCCCAACAGTGTTGACATGCTAACTTGGTTCTGGGTGGGTATCTTGTAACATGTATTGTGCATGAGTTTTGCTGTTCTGTCCTGTACTGCATTGCTTTTGACTGTGTGTCATTTCTGTCCTTCACAGGGTACTTTCAGATTCGTTTGGTCAACTGTGTCCACCGACGACGTGATTGCACATCCAGGCTGGTAGCTGTTGTGTCCCTACAGGTGATGTGCGCCACACCCATGGACTTCCTTCTGTCTACAGTTGTTGACTGTGTGCCCGCTACCAGGTGGGGTTACCTTGCATCTGTAGTGGTTACGGCATGTTGCTACTGTGTAATAAACCTGTGCTTCACTTAGTGATGTGCGTTGTCTGTGGTCACACATTTGACTGCCATTTGCTTACTGCACCTGTGGGCTACTTGACTACAACTGGGAATGGGTGTGGTGTCTGTGCATTGCACCGTCTTCCCTGGCAACATCAGTGTAGGCAATGAGTCAGATGGCCTAGGTGTGTATGTGTTGTGTAGCCCTGGTGGTGTGTCTCCCTCATATGTGTCACGTTGCCTGTACTCACATGCCTGTGTTGTCCTTGCTGTTGCAGTTCGCATACACTGTGTAATTTTGCAGTTCATCATCCCCATAACAGCACCCACGTTGGAATCACGACAGAGGCAAGTATGGTGTATTAGTGTGTTTATTGTGATAATAGTGCATAGGATGGATTGTGCTGTACATGAATCTTGCAATCCCAAGTTCCTAGATGAATAGAAAGTCCAGGTAGACAGGATCCCCAGTATCGGGGCCACAGTTGTCTGACACATTGTTCCAACTTGTACTCCCCATGCTATGTGTGGGAGTAGTGTTGCCATCAACAGGGTGAACAGTCTGTGCACAAAGGCGAAAATCCAGAACAGGTTCAGGCTTCCTGGGAGTTGCGCTTGGCCATCAGCCTCTCACTTTCCCCTCCTCGGACGACCCCTCTTCTTGGGGGGGCCCTCAAGTGCAGGCTGCTGCGGTGCAGGGGACTCTCCGCCAGAGTCCTCCTCCCTCCCTGTGGCAGTTGCAGTTTGTTCGGTACCAGATGTTGTTGGCACACAGGGAGGTGTGGACTGGTTGCTGTTCATCTGGCGGAGGCATTGTAAAATGTCCCTGTGCACCGCCGTCATCTCATGTAGTACATCCCACTTGGACTCCACGCGGGTCATGTGGGAGTCCACACGTGACATGTGGGAGTCCACACGTGACATGTGTGACTCCACTTGGGACATGTGGGAGTCCAAGCGGGCATGATGGGCAGCCTGCTGCTGTTTGATGTCTCTGAGGAGCCCCACTACCTGGCTGAGCTCTCCGGTGCTGGACTGGTACGCATCAGCTATGCGTACCAGTTGTGGGTCTTCATGCACACCAGCAACGTCTGCAAGCAGCGACCTCTGTCTCCCACCCCTCCCACCACCCCTGCTGACATGTGCAGTGTGTGCAGTTGCACGCACAGATAACCCTGGTCCACCTTGGGGGTTGGTGGTGGTGGTGGTGTCCATGGCCCCAGGTTGGTCCAGGGTCACTGCGCTGGTGTTGTTCCTTATTCTGTCCATGTCGGCAGGGATGGTATTCGTGGTGACAGTCGTTGGAGGGGTGGGTGCAGGGGGTGCAGCTGGTGGACCTGCTGGTGCTGCAGCTGGTGGTCCTGCTGGTGCAGCATGTTGACTTGCACCGGATGTGCCAGGTTGTTCTTCATCGTCCGAGGAGGACAGAGGCTGTACGACGCCAGTGAGCTCGGCATCCTCTTGAGCCTGGGACTGGGACTCCTCAGCGTCTGCTGCTGTGTCCCTATCATCACCTGTTTTTGGGAGACACAAACAATGTATGTCATGTTTCTGCAGGCATCAGTGGTTGACACACCTGACAGTTGTGACTGTGCCTCGGGGTGCGGGCCTGTACATTGTATTGTCCTAAGTCGTCACAGTCAGGGGTTGATATTGGTGTGGCACATTGTCCTGCATTATTTGGGCATTTCTATGTATTCTCTGGGGTGTGAACATGGTCTGCATTGATTGTGTTTGGTTGTCAGCCAGACCTCCTTCCCACCCACCCACCCACCCAGTCAGTTATCCCACCATGGAACGTGCTTGCATTGCAGGGAGTGTAAGTTGTCTCTCAGGATGTCAGTCAGTGGTGTCCTGCTGTTTGTTGGTGCACAGTTGGCAGCAGGGCCTTGTGCTCCCCACAGCAGTAGCCAGTGTCAGCCATCTTGTGAGTCCTTCTCCACTCCCTGTGATGTGAGCATGGTTCAGGGTGGTGTTGATGGGACAGTTGTGGGGGTGAGCTATGTCTGTGACTACGACTCCCATCATGCTATTGCCTCCACCCCCTTCCCAGCATGCCCATGCTTCCTTCCTTTTGACTCTGCTTCCCTGTGGGGTGGGCTGGCTGTGCTGACAGGATGGCTGGGAGTGTTGTCCTGGCAGTTGTTTGGCTAAGAGTCCCAAGAGTGTCCCTGTGCTTCACACAACATAACCCAGGGTGGTGGTGCTTTGTGGGATCTTGTGTTAGGATGGAGGGCATTGCATTCTACCAGGTGGGTACTGTGGAGTTTGTGTTGGGGGGGTGAGGGGAGGTGCTGGTGACTATAGTCAGTGCTGCAAGTCCCCCTTCCCACCCAGCCAGCCAGATATCCCACCATGGAACGTGCTTGCATTGCAGGGAGTGTAAGTTGTCTCTCAGGATGTCAGTCAGTGGTGTCCTGCTGTTTGTTGGTGCACAGTTGGCAGCAGGGCCTTGTGCTCCCCACAGCAGTAGCCAGTGTCAGCCATCTTGTGAGTCCTTCTCCACTCCCTGTGATGTGAGCATGGTTCAGGGTGGTGTTGATGGGACAGTTGTGGGGGTGAGCTATGTCTGTGACTACGACTCCCATCATGCTATTGCCTCCACCCCCTTCCCAGCATGCCCATGCTTCCTTCCTTTGACTCTGCTTCCCTGTGGGGTGGGCTGGCTGTGCTGACAGGATGGCTGGGAGTGTTGTCCTGGCAGTTGTTTGGCTAAGAGTCCCAAGAGTGTCCCTGTGCTTCACACAACATAACCCAGGGTGGTGGTGCTTTGTGGGATCTTGTGTTAGGATGGAGGGCATTGCATTCTACCAGGTGGGTACTGTGGAGTTTGTGTTGGGGGGGGTGAGGGGAGGTGCTGGTGACTATAGTCAGTGCTGCAAGTCCCCCTTCCCACCCAGCCAGCCAGATATCCCACCATGGAACGTGCTTGCATTGCAGGGAGTGGAAGTTGTCTCTCAGGATGTCAGTCAGTGGTGTCCTGCTGTTTGTTGGTGCACAGTTGCCAGCAGGGCCTTGTGCTCCCCACAGCAGTAGCCAGTGTCAGCCATCTTGTGAGTCCTTCTCCACTCCCTGTGATGTGAGCATGGTTCAGGGTGGTGTTGATGGGACAGTTGTGGGGGGGCAATATGTGTGACTGCGACTCCCATGATGCTATTGGCTACACTGACTTGGCCAGCATACACAGAATTCCTTCCTTTGAGTGGTCTTCACTGTGTGTTGGTGTTGTTGTGGTGGCTACATGTGTGGATGTGTGTGTTAGTTCTATTTGTGCCACTGCCTAGCTGTAGTTGTGGTTGTGTTTGTACATGTGTTGGCACAGTTGGATGTGACTTTTTTGATGGCATGTGTTGTGTTTATCTGACTGACATACACATTTTGGGATGATTCTGTTCTAGTTGCTGTGTAATTGCTATGTGTGCATGGTTTGACTCTCCCCTTGACAGTGATGTGTGTGTTTTGTGGCAGTTTATTGTGTACATTTGTTGTGTACTCACCAGGCTCTGGGATGTCCTCTAGTCCATATATGCTCACTGGCGGTAGGATGGCCCGCACCTTCTCCTCCCAGGGCCTGAGGTATATTGGCTTGGCAGGAGGGCCACTGCCGGTGTGTTGGCTGTTGATGTAATCTTGCTTCAGCAGTTTCCGTACCCTCCTGCGCACGTCATACCACCTGTTCTGGATGTCGGTCTTTGTGCGCCGACATGGTGATTGGGCGTTCACCCTGTTGATGATCCTCTCCCACATCTTGGTTTTCTGCGACATGGGGGTCTGTTGGACCAATGTGCCAAACAGCTGTGGCTCTACCCTGAGGATCTCGTCTACCAGGACTTCCAATTCACAATCTAGGAACTTGTGATTCTTCTTGGGGGGCATGGTGATGGGTGGTGATGGTGGGTGATGTGTGTGTTGGTGTGCAGGTGAGGGTGTGTGGGTGTGTGTTGTGCTGGGTGTATGTGAGGTAGGTATTTGTTGGTGTGCTGCTGGTGTGTGGCTTGTGTGAGGGATGAGCTGTGGGTGTGTGGTTGCTTTCTCTTGGGTGCTGGCAGTGGAATGGCATTTGCAAAGGCTCATGGTAGTGATTTGTGTCCTTTATATAGGTGGAGTTGTGGGTGTGTCTTTGTTCTCTGTCCCCACCCCCCAGTATTTATTGGCTTGGTAATTGCTTGTTTGGCCTTTTTTTGGTTAATTTTTCCTTTGTGCTGTTTGTGTATGTTGGAAACGTTCTTGTGACCGAGTCGGACCCTGCATTGGTCTCGTACGGTGTTTTCCGTTTCGTTCACGCTGTGTTTGTGCAGTTTTGTATGCTGCGTACGCGTCGGTCGCGGTGTATTGTGTTGCTTCGGCTCGGTTTTGTATGCGTGTCGGTCGTACGGCTTGTCCTCCGTCCGACTCGGTCGTGTTTTTCGCGCCTTGCATCGTACTTTGCGGGTTGGAGTTGGCGGGTACGATTCGGTCGGATTTGTTCCGGGTGCGTGTCGGTCGGTTGGATTCGCGTGTTTTTCCGGCCGGATTGCAATTTTCCGAGCGGCTCGGTCGGTCGGCTTGGTTTCCTGACGTGTCGGTCGGATTTATCGCGGCTTGCATCGTACTTGGCGTGTCGGGCGCCACTGGTACGTGTCGGTCGGTATTTTTTCCGGATCCGAGTCGGTCGGTGCTTTTTCCGGCCCGAATCGGAATCGACCCCTTAGTTGTAGGAGTTTTAAAAAGAGAAATTACAAACCTAGTTTTAGAAGAATTTGCAGCAAAAATAGGCCCATTTGAGGAAAGTTACCAATTTGCTGTTTGTGATACAGGCATGGCAGGAAAACAATTGTTTTGCCAATTAAACAGCACAAATTACTGTACACCAGATGATGTTATTTATCAGATTCCTGATGAGGATGTACATTTTAAAATGGCCCAACAAGAGACAGCTGTAGCATTGTTTTCAGAAAGGACAGTTGAAAAATTACCTTCTGATTTGAAAGAAATAATAAACACAGAAATAAGAGAGTTCACAGAGAAGGATGTCAGATTAATAAAATGTGCAGAACATGTCTTATTCAAATTAGAACCAGATGACATGTATTCAAGAACACCATCAGTTGCAGAAATGCTACCCATAATTGGAGATAAACTGAGTAAAGGATATTTGATGGAATTGATTGGAAGTTTATGTAACTTTCTGATCACAGGTTCACAGAAACTAAATGAAAAAAACAGATTAAGGCAGGAGATTAATAGGATAACTTTTCCATGTTGTCCTGTGGTACCGAATCCAGCCAATATATTTGTTAACATTCCATGTGCTGAAGAATGGCTTACTGTTATTGATTTTTGTCAAGTTCATGTCACAGTGCCATTGCATGAAGATAGTCAGGAGTACTGTCAAAAAGAAGATGAATGTCTGGGCCACATAATTGGAAAGGGAGGTAGAAAGGTGTCACCAGAGAGAGTGGAAATAATTCACCAGATGAATCCACCTCAAATTCAAAAAGAAGTCAGGACGTTTTTGGGAATGGTTAGCTGCTGTAGAGAGTGGTTACTAAACCTTTCCCTAGTGGCTAAGCCTTTACTGAGGCTGACACACAAGGATGTGTCTGATCCGCTTCCATTGGACAACAATTGCACAAAAGCATTCCTAGAGTTGAAAGAGAAAAAGTGTCACGCCCCAGCACTAGGAATGAAAGTTTATTTAAAAGAAAATTCACCAATTTGCAGTGAGAGGGAGGGCTGTGCTCTCTCAGTGCCTGTTCAAAAACATGAATGTGTTCAAGGGTCTGTGATGTATTTCCCAATGACCTTTGACCCCAACATCAATGAAACTGAATATGAGTGTCTAGATGTCAAGAAAATATGCATAAAGCCAAGATCAGACTTTAAGGATGAACGTCTGATTCAGCCCAACAATGTCCATTTTGTAGATGGCCCATGTTTGAAAGGTAACAATGACACATTAGGAGCAACACATGCTGTGCTTCCTATACATTATGTTGTCAAAACTTCATGGCTTTCAGTAGTTATCTCAGCCCAAAATTCGAAATTGATTGCCCTTACCATAACATTCAGTATATCTGCTCAAATGGGAGTCACTGTTGTCATGGGAGAGAGAAATGCCAATTCAGTTGCACAAAATTGTATTCTGTTAGCCTATACATTCAATGGGATTTCCACAGGTGAATATGAAAAGAATATTGTTTATGTTGAGAAAAATGACTACTGCATAGTAGCAAATGTGTTATTGCAAAAACTGATGCCCAGGTATAGATTGCCAGTTTCTCTGAAATCAGATCATAATGAGGTCTCAAAGATGATGTGTGCAGAGCCACAGATAGGACAAGGATTGGATTGTAGATATCTGCCTGAAATTCCAAGCATAATAAAGCAACACAAAGACAGCACAGAGTTACACTTTGCAAAAGACTGTGTTTCAGCATCACCGAAGTGGCTTGAAAATGGACATGCAAATGCACTTGTGAAAAACACAGATGAAAAGACTAGCCATTGCTGTGAAGGTCTGAATGATGTGGAGCGTGCAGTTTCTCACCAGATTGCAGCTGCTACACAAGATCTGCATAATTAATGGTGCCAAAACTTTGATCTGAGAGATGCTGTGAAATGGAAAGGCCTGTTCCAAATGATCCTGGCAAAGACTGTTGTGAAATGTGGTGGCCTTCCAAATTGGGTGCATGCCTCTCACACACGTATGGTCCTGTGTCCCCCTGATAAAACAGCTCCTCTTCAAGAAGATATGCCAGCAGTGGTCAAAAGTCCACAGAAGAGGGTCAGTCAAGCTGTAAGGGAACACACAGAGTCTGAAGCAGCACTAGAGAAAACTGAAGTGGCACTGGAAAAGCAAAAAGTGGAAACTGACTCAGATGAAAGCGGTGTCCAAAGGGTGAAAGAGTCAGATGCAGCCTCTGAAGAAGAAATTAGTGCTGTGGGCCTACGAGTGGAGGTAGGAAAAAGCTGGCTGAAAGGGTATCCAAAAAGTCTACAGTGGTCCCTTGAAAAATCATTTGCACCCATAGCTGAAACATCTGAATCTGATCAAAGTGAAAATAAAAGTGAAAGGCTTGGATTGAAAAAGTGCAAAGAATTGATGGTGCTCTGTCAGAGTTTCTTAGCACCTGAGTGGTCAAAATGCATGGAAAAAATACAGAAAGCCACTTTGAATGAACTGTATGAGCCACCCTGATGGCAAGCTGGTGACAAAGAGAAAAAGAAAGGCTGAAACAATAACTGAGAATTGTCAAAAGCTGAAGAGAAAAGAATCTTTGAATGATGAAAGAAAAAGAAGAAAAGATGAAGAAGAAAAAATAAATAAAAAATTCATAAATAAATAAATAAAATAAATAAAAAAGAGAACTGTCCTGTTGAATTTTCCTTTTATTATTTTAGTTACTTATGTTAAAGAAGACTAACAGTTCCAAGAAGCTACTTACAGAACTCTGCACTAAAGTTTTGAGCTTGGATATATGATATCTGATTACAGACAAAACTTGTGTTGCCTTAGAAATAGAGGTAACATTGTTATATGGTCAGCTTTTGCAATATAAAAGTCACCTTTGAGATTAAATAAGTGTGATGATTTACAAATCATTTGAGGTATCATGACTTGTTATCATCAAAGGGAGGGTTGATGTAGCTCAGATTTCATCTGGATTCAGGCATTGCTTTATTTCTTGTGTTTCAGACAGACTGCATTTTAAAATGGCACTTTTGGTTCATGCAAAGTGAAAAACATGAAATGAGGCCTAATCAAAATGCTTTCAGTCTGAAATGCTTGTGCTGAATTAACATGTGTTTTTGCAGTGTAGAAAACTCGTGATTTCAGTTTCCTTTAGAAGGGTCACTGTGGCCTCTTTAGCTTTGCCCAGCTCCTTTTCCTTGGAATCTACACTCCCTGTTCCTGTCTCAAGAGACTTTGGCTTTGTTGCATATTTAGACAATGCATATTCAGTTCATAACACATCTTCTTATAATGTGTATTAATTAATCAACCATGCACCAACACTACACATGGGGCAAACGCATTTTGCATGAAAAGCTATCTAAAACATTAGAGCATGTTGCTATGAGTATGTATTAACTGTTTGCGCTTTGAAAATTTGCACTGGTGCATGTTTATGCTATGTTGTACATTGCACATTTTTGCATGATGTGCACAAATAATAGAAAAGCTCCTTTAAACTAATAGCTTTTGCTAGGTAATAATTAATATAGGGTACTAGTATGGGGGGAGGTAAACATAATGGGTTTTATTTCATAAATTAATACTCTTTTGTGTTTGTTTTGTTTTGGGCCCACCATAAAATGGCTGCCTAAGAATCCAGAATGGCTGAGAATTGTGCTGAATGAGAGACGCATGCACAGAAGATTATGCCAGCTGCATGAACTGCCAAGTGCCTCAAATGAAGACACATGGGTCAAGGCCACAGTGAACTGTACATTCTTGCCATCCTGCCAATGTACCAGTATTTGTGGGAAAGTGTCATCCCTGTGTGCTATGTGAAAGAGAGACAGGAAATTGAGTGATACATTTTGTTGCAAGAAATGTTCTTACTGATACATGTTATGTATATTGTTGTTAGCATTAAGCCCCTGTTGTCAGAACTGGTATGGGTTGGATTTGCAATGAGAACAGGATGATGAGACCCCTATGTCACCTGTGCTAACCAATCACAGTGCGAGTTTCTACTGAAACTGCAACATTATTAGTATAGTCAGCCAAGAATTAGAGTATAAATAATGACCCCTTAGGGGGCGTGTCAGTTTTAGCAGCCTTAGCCTTAGAAGAGATAGGAGGAGAGAGGAGAGGGAGCAGATGAGTCCAGGCATCATATGGGTTAGGTACATGAACGTCGCGGTTGCAGCCTGGGAGGACATTGCGTCCGAGGAGAGACAGAGGGAGGAGGGGATCTGGCTCATATTTTTTTTCAGAGAGTCCTTGCACGTCATATTTTTGGCAAGGCAGATCACATTCCTCTGTGGTCTTGTGAAGGGCGGGCAGCCTCTCTCTGTGAACACAGAGAGTCAGATTGAACAGACCAGGGCAGAGAATACAGCTGATGGAACAGGTTTAGATTTAGATGCTAAAACTCTAAGTTTATGCTTTGACTATTTAACTAGATTTGAAAAAGATTTATTTGTCTTATGCATTTATTTCTCTTGATGGGAGATTTTTGCCAATTATTGATTAGCCTTGCAAACTCACTCTTGAATTATATTTTTCCTGAAACCATTTAAAGAGTTCTGACTGACATAGAATTAGGGGTTTCCCTCCTTTATGGAGTGCTTTGTATGCAACCTATAATATGTTTTGTATTAATTCTATTTTTCCTATTTTCAATTCTGTAACCTGATTGATATTTGACTAATGAATAAAGGGTCAGAGAACTTTAACTTTTAACTAGAAAATAAAACCCTTTAAAAATACTCACAACTCTCTTTATTGGCTTAAATATTAATTGCATTTTTGATTTTTCATGTTTATGTAAAGTCTCCTGAAGGTAATACACAGTGGCAAGGGTCCATCACCTTTACAGCGGTAAATTAGAGGTAAATGAGGTTTTGCATTGAGAAATTACCGTGAAATTACCCCTAGATCACAACGAGGAAGAAGTGTGTCGCCGCCGCAGCTGTTGCCGTCGCATCGCTGAAGAAGCGTGTCGCCGCCGCAGCAGTTTCCCGTCGCATCACTGAAGAAGCGCGTCGCATCACCGGAGAAGCGTGCCGCCGCCGCAGAGGTCGCCGTCGCATCACTGGAGAAGTGTGTCGCAGGGCCTGTCGCGGCTCAAGAAACCATCAAGTTTGCCGCATGGCCACCGGGCGTGCATGCATTGCATCCAAGTTATCGCATTGCATCAAAGACGCCATTTTGTCGCATCGCACCGGATCGTCGCATCGCGGCGCCATCTTGTTGCATCGCACCGGATCACAGTAAGAAACAGACGCTTCGCCTCCTCTCCGGTAAGGAACAGACGCATCGCCTCCCCTGCGCTGCAGTAAGGAACAGGTGCGCCGCCTCCCCCGAAGCAAGGAACTGACCCATCTCCTTCCCTGCGACCCTTTTGTTTATGTTGCGTTACGCATCCAAGGTACTTTGAGAGTAAAATGTTGCATTTACCATCTACATTGAACTAAGCTATTTCTACCATCTGAAAGTCATATTTTTGAGTACTGTATTGTGGATTTTTGTCGTTTGGTCTTGTGTTAAGTCTAGATAAAGATTACTTATTTTTCTAAACTGGTGTGGTGTCCATTTGTAGTGTTTTCACTGTATTACTGTATGTGTTCACAAATGCTTTACACACAGCCTCTGAGATAAGCCTGCCTGCTCGTGCCAAGCTACCAAGGGGGTGAGCAGGGGTTATTTTAGGAGTGTAGCCCCCTTACCCTGACTAGAAGCAAGGGCCCATACTTGGTCAAAGGTACCTACCTCTGCCAACTAGAGACCCCATTTCTAACAGAACTGGTGCTGCTTAACAAAATAATAGATTTCCATTTGGACTACTGCTTACTCTCCTCAGAGGCTGCCAACAAGGTTTCCAAATGGGATGGGGTCCAAAAGAGACACTATTAATTTGCGAATCAATTGCCTCTACTGGGGTGTCGGAAACTGTTCAATGGTTTGCAACCTAAATTGGGGTAAAAGAAAACATTGATAAATAGCAAACCAATTTGCAATGACAAAGTAATTCCCCTTTTACACGTCCTCCTAACAGCAAATTGGTATGGGTCGCAAATCCCATTATGCAAGTCAGAAAAACTTTTCTGACTCGTAAAATGGGTTTAATACATAAGAAATGGGCATTTCGTTTTCACAAAAACCAGTGATTTTGCGAACCAGAGGGTTTGCAATCACAAAATGCTTTAGATGATTTCGTACATCTGGCCGCATATCCCATAATTATAAATGGAGCAGGAATTCGGAACTAAATTCCTCCACATTTGTACTATAACTGTATATGTTTGCAATTATAATGTGTCAAGCTGCTCATTGTTTTTCTCAGAAATAACCTTGCGCTACATAATATATTAAATCCTACTTCAACTTTAATTTTCAAGTGATCACAAAGCCAAACATTTGCATTTGTCTCTTGACAGATGTTTTCGCAGGTCTCAATATTACACATAGGAAAGATACATTCTGGACAGTAGCAGTGCCGACTTACTTCACAATGAACAGGCACAGCACTTGGTTGAGCAGTCTGAGCTTCCCTCTCTCACACAGAAAAGGCACAGTACAGCATTCCAGTCTCCCTTCCCACATTCAGCTGATAGTCCTTGGGAAGTAGGGTATATTCTTTGTTATGTTTTGATACAGGACGTAGGTTATAAGTAGGGTACCTGGCTTTTTGGTATTTATTTTTTAACATTCCGAGCTATATTTATCCATAATAATTTTTTGACCATCTAATTGGTATTTATCCATATTAAATTTGCACTTTGAGAATAAATGTAGTCGTAACATGGTACAGTTCCACATTCATTATACTGATAAGCATACACTCATACTTGGATGGCAGTCACGTTTTAGCAAATTTATTAAAACACTACACCCAGACGTAAACATTAGCATTATATACAAATATATGTTAACATATGCCTGCATTTAAGAAAATCGGATCCTGTTTTTTAACTCCCCGTACTGACAATCTTCTCAGCTGTTGGCCTGGAATTCATGAAGGACAGCATGGAGATTCACTCAGAAGAAGCACATTTTTCTGCATTTTTCCACTTTAGTGACAGGAAACACATTGGGCCATATTCTCAAGGAAGTGGCGGAGAGAGGCGTTAGCCTTCTTGGCTTAACGCCTCTCTCCGCCACTTCGGAAACGCGAGGCTGCACCCTATTCACAAGGATATGGTGCAGCCTCGCGTTTCCCTGCGATGGCGCTAAGTTTCACAACTTAGCGCCAATGTAGGCACCCTTGTTTATGTACAGGAAGGTGTCCCTTCCTGCACATAAACAAACCTTAAATACCAGTTTTTAACTTACATGTGTGCTGCTTCATGCAGCACACATGTAAGCTAAAAAACGGCATTTAAAAAAAAGGTTTGTTCATGTACAGAAGGGACACCTTCCTGTACATAAACAAACCATGGCATTTGCTTTTTCCATGTGTGCTGCACAAGGCAGCACACATGGAAAAGCAGAAACGAGGAGAAATAAAGCATTTCTCCTCGTTTTGCCACCTTAAGACCAGATTTTTCCTGGTCTTAAGTTTGGCGCTCCCTCCTATTTACGCTGCCCTTGTGAATAGGAGGTAGCGTCAAACTCAATGGGTGTTGCGGTGGAACGCCCACCGCAACACCCACTGCACGCCCCCTTCACGCTAAAAACAGCGTGAAGGGGGCCCTATTCAGAAGGCAGCGTTAAGCCGTGTTAAGCCACTTAACGTGGCTTAACGCTGCCTTGTGAATAGGGCTAAGCCCCTATCGCCACAACAACGTCACTGAAAGTGACGTTGTGGTGGCGATGGGGGCTTGAGAATATGCCCCATTGTTTTCTGTGTGTACCTATCTGTAAAAATCTATAAAAATGGAAAACTGGGAGCCTTAGTTATAAATCAGTCCAAAGCAAATATAAATGCACTTTTAGTTTTTTTTTTAAACTCACTGAAAAGTACCTAAAAACACTATGAAGACTGGTCTTCATAGTGCACTGGTCATCACAGAAATAGTGTTTGTGTGGTTATGCCAAGGTTTACCACCAGTACGACGACTGACCCGGTCCTCACAGTATGATTAAAACATGCTCACACATATGCATTCACACACTCATGAAGATAGGTGCTAAGTTGCCTGGGCATGAGTCCCAGTAATAATGTGAGAAAGGAGCTCAATGATCAGATCTCACACATTTCAGAGTTTGCTTAAAGAGCTAATACAAATATAATGAGATCACAAAGTTCTGAGGTCAGGGAATGTAAAACAAGACTCATGTCCATCACACTCTTGCTATAATGTATCAGCCTTAAGTACATTTTACTATGTCACAAATGTTATCAACTTGATGAGTTCCAAACATAAAGGATATCTTCTAAAAGTAGTTTGTGTTTTATTGTACGGCAGGTATGATTGCATGTTTATACATTATTGTAATGTTTCTTTAAATGTAGCCTCCTTATATTGTCTGCAAGAATCTCTGCTTTGCATTGACAGATAGACAGCAATGAACTTCTGGTTTATATATTAAAACATACATTGTATTTCTTTTTTTTGCAACCTTTATTTATATTTTCCAAGAAATCACAATGAGTAAGCATCACAAACCTGACCATGATCAAGACAGAAGTGGGGGCCAGTAAAGTTTGTAAGTCAGCTTAGCTCAGGCGGCCCCCAGTAGCATTAGCGTTTTATGCAGGGCATTCCACTGCAGGTATGGAGTCCAACTGCGTCTTGCGGTAGACAGACCTGTCAATCATGTCAATACAGCAAAACCAAAGCTAGTATCAACTGTGGGGGGTGGTGGGGAGGAGGATGGGAGGAATGGGGAGCATAGGGGAAAACGGAGAGAAGGGTTGAAGACAGAGGGTCAAAATCTGAGAAAGTTGAAAGAGATGGGGGATATGTGGGTGCACTGGGCTACGTCAGACGGAGGGACAACAAAGGATTCAAAGGCAGATTGGTATCAGTGTGTGAACAGCCTATCAGCAACAAAAGAAGAAAAATGCGACGCAAGGATGATGAAACATTGCTCCCTCAAGTCGCTGGGGGTGGAGGGTGTTGTGTATAAGCATCGCTAGATTCAAACTACATGCTCTACCACCTCTAGGAAATCACTCAAACCCTCTCAAAGACCTCTTATTTGTCATTAATTCTATATGTGAATCTTTCATGTAAGGCCACCTTAAGTTCTACCATCCATTCTGTCGGGGTGGGGCCCGTTGTCTGGCACCAGTGGCAGAGGATACATAACTTACCCACTGCTAGGGTGGTGGCGAACTATCGGTGTGAGTGATTATTTATCTTGGGAGCATTGTCAGCGTCATGGATGAGGGACAGGTGGGCCGACAGGTGAGCTGAATCTGCAGGCAGCCCCACAAAATATGGAATAAATCATACCTATCCTCTGGGCATCTCCAGCAGTGACAGGGGCAATAAGCCTGTCCAGAATAGTTTTTTTGGGGACCAGTACCAATTGGATAGTACTTTGAAATAAAGGAATGTAAGGCGTGAGCAGAGTAAGTCCACCTAGTCCATTGGAGCATAGTCTCTACCCAGGATGATGTGCCACTTGGTTCTGGTCTCAGTCATGATAGGCTTTGAGTGAACTTCCCCGATAAGAACTCCATATAGACCTAAGACCAAATGCCAATGCTGTCCCCCCACAGACGGAGATAAAGTTGGATAGGGGGATCTGGAGTTCTACTGGCAGTGGACCCATTGTGGAGCAGAGACAATGGGAGAGCTGGTGACATTTCAATAGTCCTCTTGGGTAAGGTTGAATTCTCTCCTGAGCAAAGGAAGGAGCTTGAGGACACCGTCATCTGGAGGATGGTGGATCTGTACCCCTCTCTTTTTGCACCAGACCCCCAAGTAAAAAGGGGAGCCGGCAATGCTGAAGGCAGCATTGTGCCAAACAGGTGCAGCACTGTGGAGGAGAGAATCGATCCCCATAAGGCTGTGGGTGGATTTCCAAGCTGCAGCAGCGGCTGTCACTATCGGGTTGTCCTTCCAGGGGGGAAAGATGGTGGAAGAGAGCATGGTGGTGTATGGCACGCCGAGCCCTTGAGGTGGTCCTCAAAAGCTACCCACATTGGAGCGGGCTTTGCATCACCTATATGGGGTGCTATTTGAGAGTGCTTGAAAGCCAGATAATAAGAAAAGATGTGTGTGAGGCATAATCCACCAATTTTCATATTGGCCCACAGACCCGGGGCCCTCAGTCTAGGGCATCTGCTGATCCAGATGTAGGAGCAGATGTCAGCCTATATACCCTGCAGGGGTGCTCGGGGTACCTTCAGAGGCAGTATGGCAAAGATGTAATTATATCTGGGAATTACTGTCATCCTTATCATTTGCACCTGACCCCAGAGGGAGAGGTTCAGATGGTCCCACTTAAGAATGTCCTGCTTGGATCGTTCCAGCAGTGGCAGGAGGTTATCCTCCACTATCCTGCGTGGGCCGCTATTGATATGGTTGCCAAAGTATTTCAGCTCGCTGGGAACCCACCGGACCTCATTTGTAGGGATGCAAGCCCTTGTGGTCTTTGTTGATAAAGATATTACCTCGCTTTTTGTCCAGTTCATTTTATAACTGGATAGTTAAGAGAGGCGAGCTTTGAGGGGAATCACCGCCTCCAGGGTAAATTGCAGTCAAGTGAGAAGAAGGAAGATGTTGTCTGCGTATAGTAGAGCCTTTACCTCAAGAGGACCTTTGGTAATCCCCTTCACCTCGTGAAGTAGGAATAATAATGGAGAGAGGGGGCAACCGTGACGGGTGCCCTGGTGGATTGGGAAGCACCGGGATACTAAGCCCCCACATTGAACCTTGGCGGCCTGGGATCATACAGGAACTGGACTTTGGAGATTAACTCATCACCTAGGCCCATTTTTGCCATTATCCTGAAAAGATATGGACATTCCACGCAATCAAACACCTTTTTGGCATCAAGGGAGAGTGCTATTCTTTCATCCAGGTCCTCTCTAACATGCCATAGAACATATGAACGTTTGCGGAGGTGGGCATGTGTTGTACGTCCCAGGACAAAACCCACCTGAGAGGGGTGGATCAGTTGTGGGATCCTCTTGCCCAGCCAGATAGCCAAGATTTTAGAAAGACTCTTAAGGCCAACATTAAGCCTGGGCATAAAACTCCACTACATTCGTGGAGTTAGTGGAATTCGGTAACTCCGCATTCCACGGAGAACATGGAGTTACTGTTAAACTATGCACTCTGGAATGGAGCAGAGTTTTTTTTTTGGTCCGCCCATTTGAAATGTAATTTTGCACGCAGAGGAGCAACTTGCTTGGCAGTCCCAATCAGCCATGCGATTTTCAGGGCCGTTCATGGGCGCCGCGAGATTTGCTAACCGGCCGCATGCTCCTGCGAGATTTTGTGGTTGCCAACACATCATTCTGGTGTGCCAGGGACTTCCGGCAGATGTTTTCTGCCGTACACGATCACAAAGACGCAGGATCTCCCTCGGCTGCAATCTGGGGAAGATTTTTTCCTCGAGAGGCATCAAAATCTTACCAAACTGACGATTTGGAGTTAAAAACCTCCTCGAATTGAGATTTGGCGATTTTTTTGTGCGAGGAGTCTTTTTTTTTGTTTTACTTTTTTCAAACTGGAAGGAAGTGCCCCAGAGTCTCCAGTTTCCTGTTCCTGTCCAGCAACCTCCTCCCAGTGCTTTGTCCATCTCCTGTTCACTTTTCTTTTGGATTTGGAGCTGGAAGGATCACTTTTTGTGTCTGCTGCATGTCCCATTGGATTTAAGGACATTTTGTATTTGAGATTTCACAAGTTAGTTGAAAAACTGGTGTTGTTTTTTGATTGGGGCCATGCACCTGAATTTATTTGTACTTTTAATGGATTTTTAAAATGTATTGTGGTGGATGGCCTATTGTTTCAGGAGGGACCTAGTGATTTTTTTGCATTTCATTTTTCTTCTTTTGTAAAGGAAAAATGTTTCACATGTTACTACATTGTTTCATGTTTTTTTAATACATTTGCACTATTGATTTAATTCACTGAGTGGCCTACTCTGCCAACTGACCTTCCAGCTAGTAGGCCCAGTGCTAATCATGTGTGCATGAAACAACTGTTTCTGCGGTGTCTGTTGAATTTGAAACCACATTTAGGCCATGGATGGATTTGGATTGAATACAAAATGTGTTTTTTTGTGGTATTTCATGTATTTTCGTCCTTCAAACAGAGTATAGGACTAGGTGGGGTAATGCCTTTGAAGGATGTGTGTTGTTGTAAACTTTTGTTTTAGGCCTGTTAATTTTAGTTTTTGGCATTGCTGAATTAATGCTGTGTTCTCGGTTTTATCGTGCCTCCTTTGTCTGGCCAGTGTGTGTGTGTTTGTCATAGGACACCATTTGCCTTTGTTCCAGATGCCATGTGGCAACTGGCCAGGGGTCATTTTGTATAGTCAGTGGACTGTCCATAGGCCTGCATGTGTTCTTTGTTTTACAGGCCTCCTCCCTCTTGTTGTGAGTGACCATGTGGCTGGTGGCCATTTTGTGTTTCCAGCCAGTGTGCTTTTGCCATAGGCCTGCAAGTCTTCTTTGCTGTGGCCACACCTTCTTGCTGGTTGTTGCTGTTATGACTATGTGGCTGGTGGCCATTTTGTACAGGCAGCCAGTGTGCTTTTGCCATAGGCCTGCATGCGTTCTTTGCTCTAGGCCTCCGGCTTCTTGTGACCATGTGACTGGTGGCCATTTTGTGTAGGCAGCCAGTGTGCTTTTGCCATAGGCCGGCATGCGTTCTTTGTTTTCTAGGCCTCCTGTTTCTTGTTGTGAGTCTGTGACCATGTGGCTGGTGGCCATTTTGTGTATCCAGCCAGTGTGCCTTTGCCATAGGCCTGCATGTCTTCTTTGTTGTGGCCTGCCTTCTTGCTGGTTGCTGTTGTTGTGACCATGTAGCTAAAGAATGATGATGTATTCAACCCAGATCTGTGACTGGGGGTGAGTGTCTGAAACGTTTCAGCGCTCCGTCCATCATCTCCTTGTGTTTGCTTTGTTCGCCCTAAGTTGGCAGGGTATGCCCAGACGTGGGTCCCTTGCTCACTTTACCACTGGATTCAAGCTAGCCTGGCTGATGAGGGCTGTTAGCCCGAAACCGGTCCCAGGATGCTTGTTTCCGGTCCAGGGAAGACATGGCTTGGCAGTTTGGGCTGGACTGTTCCCATGAGGCCCAGGGTCAAGACTGATTTGCATATGGCTGTGTCTGTCTGAACTGGGGAGGTGAAGTGAGCTAAAGAATGATGATGGATTCAACCCAGATCTGTGACTGGGGGTGAGTGTCTGAAACGTTTCAGCGCTCCGTCCATCATCTCCTTGTGTTTGCTGTGACCATGTGGCTGGCGGTCATTTTGTGTACCCAACCAGTGTGCTTTTGCCATAGGCCTGCATGTCTTCTTTGTTGTGGCCATGCCTTACTGCTGGTTGTTGTTGTTGTGACCATGTGGCTGGCGGCCTTTTTGTGTATCCAGCCAGTGTGCTGTTGCCATAGGCCTGCATGCGTTTTATGTACTAGGTCTCCTGCTTCTTGTTGTGACCATGTGGCTGGCGACCATTTTGTGTTACCACTAGCCAGCCATTGTGCTTTCCCCCCGATAGGCCTGCATGTGTTCTCTTGTGATCATGTGGTTGGTGCCTGGCCATTTTTTGTGTAGGCTAGGCAGACAGTGTGCTTTCCCTATAGGCCTGCATGTCTTCTCTTTGTTCCCAATGCCTTCCTGCTCATTGTTGTTGTTGATGACAATGTGGTGCTGGCTGGCAGTCATTTTGTGCGTCCAACCAAATTCGGCCCTTTGCCATAGGCTGCATGGATTCTTGAGCAATGAGATAGCAGTTTAATAGCATTATTATATATTTGAGGATAACTTCACTTATGTTTAATTTTTGTAATTAACATTTTTCAATTTCTTTATTAATTTGTAAATTATATTTTATATTTTTTCATTAAAAAAATTGTATAATGTTTTAAATTTAATTTTTGGGTTCATAGTTACCACTGTTACACTACATCTGGCATCAATCAAGTCAACCCCCTGCCTGCTATAAGTGCACAACAGCATTAGTTGTCTAAGGATTATTCCTTTCATTGTCATTTGTCAGCTGCACCTCCCTGAGTGCCACATCACACGTGAGTCATGTCATGTCACGTGACACACATAAAGCAAACAGTTTCATCTGTATGTTGCTGTCGTTTTTGCTCTCTCTTATCCTTCCTTAGTGTACACTCAGTCACCATGAAAGTTTATGTTGGTGTGGTTTTCTGTATAGATACACTGTACTGTTCATTATTTACATTAGGGAGTAACCAGTGACCACACTAAATTATATTGTGTTTGTTTGCACTACTAATTGAACAGCAACAATGCCACGTTTCACTGATGTCCTTCTTGCTTCTTTTCTTTTAGCTGCACAAGAGACAACATCACCCACAGTACTGCCAGAAAGAAGGCCTGTGCACGGCGTGACACGTGAGTGACCCACACATCACAGACATCTCTTCAATTTGTGAAGCTAATTGCCACTGCTAACTGATACCTTCAAGATGGCCCCAAAGAAAGGTGCTAAAACCATGACTAAGAAAGTGGCCAGCGAGAAGAAGAATCTTACTACCACCATCACCACCACTGGTATGTCACCCCAGAACTTTTTCAGAGAACAAAAAACTGTGCCTGCCGCAGCGGCCTCTGGGGAGCAAGCTGGGAGCAGCTCCCCCAAATCAGTGGACCCACCCCAATCTAAGCCCAAGCCCATATCTGTCACAGAGACAGCCAGTCTAATCATGTCGACTCCGATGAACAGTGATGTTGTAATTAACTTATCTTTATAGCAAAGTAGTACCCAATCATTACAGGAAACTCAGAGAAGTGGACAACAACAACAGCAACAGCCACAACTGCAAATAGTAGTTCCTCTCGAAGTAGGAGCAGTTCAAGAGTGTGAGCTTCATGCTGAGGAAGTAGAGCAATCTGCTCCAGAAGATCCATTGTCTTCCAGATCTCCAGCTAGAAAAAGGAGGGTTAGTGGTGCATCATCTTCTTCTTCAAGCCTCCCTTCTGATGATCTAGACACCACTTGGATCCCGCTTCAGTCTGAGTGAGACACGCCTCGAGAAGAGGCTAGAGAAAAAGAAGGTTCCAGTAAGGCTTAGAGTTATGGAGGCAGATGTAGAAGAGGAGGATGACGATGAGCCAGTCATCATTGATGTTAGCCCTGCCCCAGTGGAGTCTGACGTTACCCCATCTCAACTTCCCGGGGGGGATGTGGCAGTGGCACCACAGATCCAACCACCGCCAGCTGACATATTTGCAATGTCCCGGCAGCGACCTACATCCACAACCACCTCAGTAGAAGTAGGTACTGCACAGAGTCAAACTTCAAAACGCCCTCCTACCGCCAGTTCAACCGACATTGGCAGTGGCACCAGCGTCAAAAAGTTGAGCTCCCCAGATTGGGACTTCTTTTCGGTTAGCCAGAAGGAGGCGAACATTGCCATATGCTCCCTTTGCGGAGCAAGTGTTAGTCGGGGTAAGCTTGGTACAAACTAAGGTACTGGGGGCCAAACAACCCATTTGAGAAAGCACCAATGATCCATTGGGAGGTTCACCTTAGCGGCCAAAAAACTACAAGTGTTGCTGGTGATGCAGGTGAAACCCGGCTGAGCAGGGAATCCGAATCTGATCCGATCATGGTGGAAGGTGAAGAAGAGGAAGACATCTTCGTTACGCAAATCAGCCCTCTCCCCAGCAGTGCAGTGCAGCAACATCGCAAAGGCACAAGACTCAGGTCGAGAAACCAAGGCAACAGAGGACAGTGACTGCCCCGCTGAAAAGCACATTGAACCTACCACCCCCTGCTCTCAAGAAGTCATCTGCATCAGTGGCATCATGAGAGAAAAAAATTCAGGCTATACCTGCCATATTTAGACCAGAGGGGCAGTATGAACTCAACCACCAAACGGCACGTTTGTACAAAGCGGAGCTGGCTAAAATGTTAGGGCTGGACCTCCTCCCTTTTTCTTTTGTGGAAGAGGTGGGTTTTCTTGAATTAATGGCAGCCATCTGCCCCAAATGGAAGGTCCCCAGCCAGTCCTATTTTGCCAGAGTTGCTGTTCCAGCGCTACATCACGATGTGCTGGAATTGCTTGGACAAGGTTTGCAGCAGAGTGCTGTTCACAGTATCCATCTGACAACAGACATGTGAACCAGTTGCCAAGCGACTGATTACATGTGCAGGCTAGGGAAAAAATATCTGCAGGTGTTGATACTGCTGAGATTTTTAATGCTGCTCGGAAGCAACAGTAGCCATGTTCGCATGGAGAAATCTCATACAGCTGCAATCATTGTGGAAGACTTTAACTACAAGGTCTTTGAATGGCCACGACTAAGAGGGCTTAAGATTGGATTTGTTGTCAAGGACAATGGCTGTAATATAGTTAAGGCCATGGCCGATGGTGGTTATTTCAGGGTCCTGTGTTTGGCGCACTGCATCAATATCATTGTACAGGACTTTCTCAAAAAAGAAGACCAAGTAAGCAACTTACTGTCTACCTGCAGAAGAATCTGCACTCATTTAACCCATTCATATAAAGCCCGGAAACAGATGAGGGTCATTCAGCGTGATAATAGAATACCAGTTCAAGCACTCATACAGGTGGTGCCAACATGCTGGAACTCAACATATTACATGCTTGGACGCCTGTTTGGGCAGTACAGACCTATCAATGAATATGCCATGCAAAGAGGGGATGCAACTGTGAAAGGCATGATCATTGAGATGGACCAATTGGGCCTAGTCAAATTTCTGACAGAGATGCTGCTTCCTTTTGAGGTGTTCACACAGGAAGTCAGCAAAGAGGACAGTACCATAGGCCAAGCTATCCCCTTGTTGCACATGCTACAGGAACAGCTAAAGGAGGTGTCCGCCATGTATTTAGGTGTGAAGGAAAAAATTATGTGTATGACTTGGTGGAGAGCTTAATCCTTCACGTGTCTGCTAATGCAAGGGTGCAAAGAGACATTGTGTCCTCCAAACATTACATCTGTGCCACAGTTCTTGATCCATGGTACAAACCATTACTGTCTACTTTCATTCCTTTTTCAGACGGGATGTTAGAAAATACAAAACATGAATAGCTGAGCAAGGCAGTGAGCTAGAAAAAGAACGGCAGGGAATTAAAGGCCCACTCTTCCAGGGCAGAAGCCCTACGGGGCAGCCTTCAAGTTCTGAACCTGAGGACAGTGCTGTTGGCCCCACAATCTGCAACTGAGTGGTTTCTACTGACAGGGCTTAAGCCCAGTGCAGAGGAGAAGGTAAAAGAAGTCGAGCAAAGTGGAGCACCAGCAATGAACATTGAGCGAATGTTCCAGGCCTATCAAGATGACGCAACAGAGGTCTACCTTCATCAAAACCCATTGGTGTATTGGTATGGGAAGAGGCACCAATAGCCAGTGCTCAGCAGTCTGGCAATGTACTATCTGGCTTGCCCTGTAGCCATTTTCTCCGCTGAGCATGTTTTTTGTGATGTGGGTGCCATTGTCACAGTGAGAAGGACTAGTCTCTTGCCCCAAAACATGGAGAGATTAACCATGATCAAAATGAATCAACACTTTATACCACTGGATTACACCATACCTGCAGTACCAATGGAGGAAGATGAGGGAGACTCAGGTCATGGAAATAGTGTGTTAGATGACCTTCTTCTGGGTAGATCACCAGAGTTTGAGGATGAGCTCTACTTCCCTGACTATTAGGCCTAGGTCAACAACCATAGAACTTTCTCTCTCAGTCTCTAGTCTATCACTTATCTGCTTTATTTGTTTCTTTGACATAAAAAAAAAGATATAGCTACTAGGGAACATTATTATTTACTTTATTATTTGTTTGTGTCTGGTTTGTCCAATTCATCCCCACCGTCTTACTCTTAGACACATTTTATTGCTGGATTCGAGTTGCTGTGTGCAGTGAAGAAGTCCCGACTCCCCCCACATCGATTTCTCTCAAGCCTGGCAGTGGATGGAGAATACAAACAAATGTGTGCCTGCCTCCAACCCTGGGCCGTGACTATCTATCCTTTCCTACCCTAGAGCGACTGCCTCACATGTGACATTATAATTCGATTTACACTGGCCATTCTCTGCTTCATGAACAAATGGATCTGCATCCTGCAATGTACCACAAATCGATCACGGTGAGCACACTGGAAGAACAGGTAAATGGCATGCATTACAGGCTGTTTGTTGCGAACTTGTTGTAAATAGTTGTGATGTATCATCATTTGTGTTGAGAAGAAATGATTTGTATAGTGGCAGTAGGCAGTGTGACACTGGGTGTTTGTTTATCTGTAACTATTACACTTAAAATGTGCTAGTGATGATTTACAATGTTGGTGGCCTACCGATGGCTGATCAATAATTTTCCCCTGAAGGTTATTTTTTTTCCTTCCCCTTTGAGAGATAGCGAGATTCCATCTCCACACTCCACAGGCCACACTGCTTTGCTTTATTGTTTTCTGCGTTATACTCCTCAAAGAGTCACACCTGACCAGTCCCTTAGATAGCGCAAACACAAATCTAGTCTACACAAAAAATGACTCAATCTTTCCATTCTTGTTGTGCAACAGCAACAAAATTGTACTATGGGCCGATCTATTGCATTTGAGTCTGGACTTGGGACACAGTTGGTACGGAGTTGGACACCATACTCAGAGTCAAACACAGGAGGATCAGAGATAATGGAATGACTCAGGGTGTGGGTGTGACTACTTCGAGAACTGCCATCAGAAGATGATGGAAGCTTTTTGATTCACTGAAACCAATCAGTTTCATTTGGTGATGACTTTGAAGTGGCCTAAAGGTAAACAACGGACCTACACAACTCTGTGTAGTGGTGTTGAGTGACAGTGGTACATTGATTTTTACTTGATTGAGAAAATGCTATGTTGCTTGGTGTGTGTGTGCTCAGTGCTGTCTGGCTCAAATTAGAAGCTAAGTGGTGGTTGGGTGGGGGGCCTGTTGTTGAAGATAACTGGAAACAGACATTTAGCCATGCTGCCTCTGAGTCTTCTCATTGCACTCCTTATGCAGTTTAACTTTTCTCCTTGATTCCTCAATATCATTTTTGTTTTTCAATCTACAGGCACTTTAACCTGCGCCATACTGGGAAAACAATACAACATACTCACACTTACCTTGCCGAACCGCATCCGCCAGGCACCCAAGATTGACAGACAGTCCAAGAGGATTGAAGATGCAACTCCCAATTTGGCAATACAGCAACATTTGTTTCTTTAATCATTAGAACTGTGTGTGTTGTTTATGTTTGTTTTCTTGACTCCTACAGATATTTAAATTTTATTTGCTATCTTTCAAAGCTCGGTACAACAGAACTTAACGTAACTTGGATCTCTCTGATGGCCGACGGACAATTTGATTTGATTTACCTGTACTACTCATCATCATTCCTCCATTTCCGTTTCCTCCCATAACAGATTTATGATGGTCGGCTGCCAAGATAAATGCTGTCCTTATGTAGTGTTTGTCTTTGTTAAACTTTTCCCTCAAATCCGCCTTCCCATCCATTCATCGCACCCCTTACCCTTTTCCCCTGGGCTGTGTGATTTTTTGAGGCGTGCCTAAAATTAAATTTACACCATTAAATGATCACACACTTGCTGGGGCGAATGTAGTGAAAGCAACACCAACTCAAGGCAGGGCGAGGATCTTCTTCAACTCTAAGTATAGCTCACACTGGCAATATTATATATATTTAGATTACCAACCCATGCACAGTTTTCAATATTTTATTTTTTTCAGAGAAACATAATTCATAATTGCCAGCATCATCATCCTTCCGGCACTGTATTTCGTGCGTCAAAGGTTGCGCTTGCCCACTTCATAGCATAAGTCGACTTCATTTTGTAACTTTTACTAGCTCACCATTCTGATTATTTTAATTTAGCCTTGCTTATCATATTTTCTCTATTGGCTTTTTTTTCTTGCGTATCAGTAGTCTAGACTCCCTCTGGTGACTGTCTCATTTTTTTGGTAAAACTTGCATATAAAACACATTACCTCAGTTTTTATTTCAATTTAATTAGTTCCCTGCAATGAACGTTCCTCATCCTGCAGTTTGAGTTTGGCTAGGAGGGAGTGGGACCTCGCTTCTGGATCTGATGCTTTCACTATTCGACTAGTGCCCTAGCATGCTGGTACTGTCTACTACCACCACCATGGCACCTTGGAAAACCATTCAGCCATTGCGTCGTCTAATCACAGGTAGGAGATGAACTGTGGGGGATTCATTGTTGAGCTGCAATAATCTATATACAATAGAAATTCACACACCCACACCTCCTCCGAGTCATTAGGGGTTAATATAGTTGCAGACTGCAGAGACTAGGAGGAGAGAGTAGAAGGACAAGTGAGGTTACCACATAACTATCTGTTGGTGTTACACTATCAGCAGATTTTAAAAACTGGCTGCGGACTTGCGGCAAAGGACGCAGTGCGAAGTAAAACAGTAACCCCCCAAAAAAGATTTAAATCATATGTACAACTATAAAAAATTTATTTCCCTAACAAATATAAACTAGAAAACCCAAAACACCTGGCCCATCCCTCTCCCTAACTCCAACCAATGTCCAAAGTAAGCTTAGAAAGCATAATTGTCCATAAATAAATAAGAGAAAACCCCAAAAATGCCCCAACTCCCAAATTCCCACCCTCTCCCCAACAAGTCCCACCAACCAAACAAAAGATTAAGAAAGGGGCAAGAGAGGCCTAGCGGCAGGCTAGGAGCTTCCTCTCCAATTGGTCAAAACGCTCCTCCATCCTGGCTTCCAGGTGTGCCATCCACTGGAGAATGCGGCGCGCCATCCTCTGGAGCATGCAGCGCTGAAAGGCACTAGAGAGTCTAAAGAGGGGACCAGCAGTGGTTGAATGGTGGCGGGCGGCTGCCTGACCATGGCGCCAGACTACCGGAGGCACTTGGGCCTGGCGGGGACCCGGGGCATTTGAGGCTGCAGCTGCTTCTACCTCTTCCGCCTCCTCCTCCTCCAGGACCATCAGCCACTGATCTTCAGCCCTGAAGGCTCCAGGTTTCTTTGCCAGGTCCTGGATACTACCTCCTGCCTGTTGGGTTCGTGTGAAGAAGATGATGTATTGACAGGGTAGCTATATCAAGAAAGAAAAATTACAAATTTTAACCAATACTCTAAGCAAAACAGTAACACATAAAATTATATAGTGGCACAGTATCACTAGCATACATAGCATTTGCTGGTATCCTCGATTCCTTGGCCCATTCAATTTTGATGTGATTAGAGTTTCAGGCATTAAGCACTATGGAGTATACAAGTATTCTTCTTCTCTCTCTTGTTTAGCTAAATTAATGTAGGCATGCCAGCTCAGCTTGCGCCCTAGACAGACATGCTTGTGTTGCGTTACTTTGCTACTGTCTGCAGGTGGGGCAGCTGTACTAGATAATTATCTCTTTTCCTATCATGGCCATGCTGTGTTAAATGCCTTAATTTCACCCTGACTTCAACAAAGGCAGATGAATAGTTACTAATATATGAATGATATACGCCACGTGAGATACTACTATTGTAACCATGTAGCCAATAGGTTAGCAAGGCTGTCACTGGCGAAGTGCCATGGGTAGGGACGCGGAGGGAGGCAATTAATGATGATGGGTGGGTACATAATATATGTTGTGCTTGAAAACTACTGTGAGTCAAGGGAGTAGTCTGAAATACCACCTCAAACCTTTGCATCAAAAACTTTGATAAAAAAATAATTCCTTGTTTACTTTTTCTATTTATCATTGCATTGTTCTTCTAGTATTTTTTATTCTTCACCTTTGGCTTTGTCACCATTTAAGTTTTACATTCTCTTCATCTAGTCTTCACCTATGAATACTATCCATCCAAACATGGCTCTCATTCTCAACAAACCTTTCACCAACATACATTTGTCATTTAACCACCCATGCATCTTTGCTTTGACCCATCAAACCCCCCCCCGGAGGATTCCTTTCACCCATAAACTTTCACCCACCCAGGCAGGCACCCTTTCACCTTTCATCCATCCTTCACCCACCCATGCATCCTATCAGCCACCTATAGTATATGCATCCTTTCACCCATGCATCCTTCTCTGCCAGCCCTATTACATTTCACCCGTCCTTCTTCCTTCCATCCTTCTTTCCCTTTTCCATCAACCCATCAAGGTCTGACTCTTCATGAAACTTTCTCTGCTGAGTTGAAGATAGAAGAGACCATTAGTTACTCAACTCCTGCTGTATATGCTAAGTAAAGAGAGGTGTCTTCAACTATTCACAAGTCTCAACAGTACAGTGTACACCCTAGCAGCAAGTATATAAATTGTCAATAAGCAAGCAATATGACTTACCACCACTCGCCACTGCCGCTGGCTCACCCCCTGCAGCTGTCGCATCTGCTTCCTGGTTGGCGCCGCCATCCCCGCTTGCCCCGGCACTGGTGGTCATTGTGGCTAGAAAAAACATTACACATTTTTTAGATGGCATATTTGCCTCCCCCTATTTATTTATCTTTGTAGCAAAATTGAAAATATATACACCACACACATTACTACAATTCGAATACAGATAGTATGTTCTATCAAAAATATCCGGTTAGGCATTTTGTTTGTGGCAATTATTGAAAAGCCTCTCAAGAAGACAACCTATAAAGGACTGGACTGAGTGGCTAGAGCTATTAATTAATCTGAGTTTTTGAAAAGAAATGAGTGGCCAACTGAACAGACATAAGGTCTTCTTGGTTGAAAATGCAATGGGGCCATCCTTCTCCTCATACTTCCAGCCATGGTGCACGGCAATCAGTTCACCATCGACTGCTGCTAATAATACTAGCCCTAGATAAGAATGGGTTCAGAGCACGCTTGGCTGTGAATCGGGAAGCTTCACTCGTCCAATTCGACTTCCTGTGCAGCAGCAAATTTCCCCGCCTGCCCCTTGATTCATTCTCCTCTACGCTGGCCGGTTCAGAGCACGCTTGGCTGCAAATCCGGACGCTTCACTCTTCCAATTCGACTTCCTGTACAGGGGCAAATTCCTTGTCTGCCCCTTGATTCATTCTCCTCTACGCTGGATAGCGTGACTCCAGCACCCAGGTCCAGCTTGCCTCCTGAAATCAATTGAACACCACCAGGATTACTTGGATATTTACAAACCTCCGTACTTCAATTCCCCTGTCGGAGTGTTCACAGTTGTCCCACTTTGCCTGATTCTCATGGCCTTCACCTTTGTTGTCTGGATTACTGCAGCATTATCCTTTCAGCACTATACATGATTTAGTAACCATCGTCCTGAAGATGACCTGGAATTGAACAGGTCGAAACGCCGTCGACTACTCAGCGCAAACCGTGGCGTTTATGGGGTCAATCAATTCTGTCTAAATCATAATACCTGACTTATGTTGATCTGTCTTGTATCATTGACCTCATAACTACTTGCTTTTACAGTTTTTTCGCCGTTCACGCTGTTTCATCACCTTTATGTCACTGCGCCGTTCACCAACACCAGCACGTTCAGTGCACACTTGGTTGTTATGGTTACTTTAAGTAAAATTGTACTGTAGTGCTGATACAACTACTTACAAATAACACCTTATATTGTACGAAACCTGCTCGTGGTCTCCCTTTCTTTTCTTCTCCTCCCTCAAGTGTTTTATACACTCTTTGTAATTGCCCTTGCTAATGACTACCGGTTGAGACACTGTTGTTTTTGTTATATACTCCACCCGGTCTCAACTGGGTTAACAGGTATACTCCTGTGCTTTGTATTCTAGATAATAAGCAGACACAACTTTGGGGTGCTCAACGTGACCATGGCCACTCTTTCGTTTTACTGACTGAGCAATGATTACATGAAAAAGTAAAAGAAAGCCTTCTCATGTCAACAAACATGTGTAGAATACCTTACTTTGGCATGCAATCTGCACTGCAGAGTAGTACTAGTAGTACTAGCAGTAGTAAGTGACCATAACCAATGGTTTCTCTGAGTCTTACAGTACCACTACCAGGCAGTCCACAAAATATATGAGGATATTGAAAGCTGACTAAAAAACCAGAAGGAAGCTACAGACAGACTAGTACAGACAGAGACAGTTTGAGGTAAAATACAGACACTAGAAATATAAAATAACTTTTTCGTAAAAAAATAAAATTAGGAAACGGGTAGAAATAAGTAGTTCCAAATAAGAAGCGGTAAAAGGTAGGGAAATGTATATTAATATTAACAACAGGAGGACTTACTGGGGCCAGCAGAGCCATCAGCTGAGGAGGGTTCCTCTTGGGAGGCACCTCTGGCTCCCACACCCGTCTCGGACGACCTCTTGCCCCTGGATGCTGATGTAAGACATAATTAAAGAGACAAAAAATGATTGGTGGTGAATAAATATTCTCTCAAAAAAGATTTTTTGACAGGAAACGGCAATTGCAATAACTCTAAACTTTCCTAAATCAGATCGACCAATAGTAGACTTGTATTGCGGTCGTGGACCGGCCTATCTATTTATTCCACATTTCCTAAACCTACCTAGCCCACCTATTCCAAAGACTTTGAAATTACTAATGAATTGCAACGAATTGTATTTGCTTCTAAGTTCCAATCTCATTTGCAATCATTCTCAACCTCCTTTGACGGGCCAATTCACTAAGTCTGCATTTTGTCTTTAAGTGCATAGATCGACGCATGCATTCACCAAATTGATTGGTTGCTTGTTGGTTGCTTGTCACTGTACGAGCTACAAAAAAGGTTCTAAGAACTGAAGTGAGAGAACGTGCGCCACTAAATTACTAATACTAACTACCACCAGCTTAGTGACAGGACAAAGGAAAGGTGTCTCTCTCTCTAGTCGGCATTACTTAAGTTCTTACATAATCAGCCCAAGCTGGTGCAAAGTCGCAAACAAGTACAATTAGGTAGCGCCGAGTACCTGTCTAGAATAACGATCACATAATATACGATTTGTAAACGTAACTTACCTGCATGTGAGCAGCATGCTTGCTATTTGGGAAAAAAATATTAGCAATAACATAGAACACACAAGTAATAATAATATTAAAAATAGGCTACTCATCAAGCCCGCAACCTCAAATGCTAGCAGGTCCAGCAGGTTCTGCTCTCAGTCCAGGATGTCGGACTACCAGTGCATCAGCTGATTGTGGCTAACCCTGGGTGGTGAACTCCGCTCCGCTCACTGAGTTTTTCTGCACTCCGCGTTATGCGGAGATCGCGGAGTTCTGAAAAACTCTGCGTTGCGGAGCGGAGTTTTTTTCCTCGCTCGCGTTCGTTAACATCAAGTTGGCAACCGCGAGCAAGGAAAATCAACATCCTTGCGAGATTTTTCCTAGTTCGCGATCGTCAACATCAAGTTGGCGAGCACGAGCGTGGAAAATCAACATCCAGGCGAGATTTCTCAACGCGGGGGTTTCTCATTGCGGGTGGTCGCGAATGCTCGCGACAGCTCGCATTGAGAAACTGCCCGTTCGTGTTGAGAAAGCTGCCGCTCGAGTAAAAATCTACTCGAGCGGCAGAAAAGGAAAGCAGGGACCGCTTGCACTGTGCATGGTGCCGTTCGCAATTATTGCACAGTGCGGACAGCATCCGGCACTGTGCAATCACCGCGAACGGCATTTTTCTATCGTACTCCCCCGCTCGCGGAGCTCCGCGTGGTGTGACGGAGTTTTTTTTGCACTTTGCGGAGTTCCACGTAGTGCAACTCCGTGAACTCCGCCCAGGGTTAATTGTGGGTGCGCCGGACCCCAGAGCAATGATACTCTGCCCAGCACACCCTCGCCCTGCGCTACTGGGGCTCCCAGAGCCCGTACCCGGACCCAGGCCTGCCGCATGCTGCCTGGGTGAAGGGAGGTGGCGCTGCACAACAAAAACAAGCACCACCACCTGCTCCTCCGAAAACAAGGCCCAGGGCTGCGCCCCTCCCGCGCACCACCTTCCACAAGGAAGGCAGCTCTTGGTTGCCTCTTGTTTTGGGGCACGCTTCTCTGCCATGATGCTGAGGGTGGGGGCAGAAAATAAAATGCAGCAAGTATAAACAAATAACAGGAAGAAGAGCTAAGGAAGTAAAAATAAATTAGGAAGGAAGGAGAGAGAAAAAAGTACAAAACTCACTAAAACACACAAAAAAATAGAAAAAAATGCAAAATACACACTTAGGAAGACAGAGGAAAGGATAATAAATGAAAAAGATCAGAAAACCAGTTTTGGAAAATGAGGAGTGAAAGGATTAAGAAAGATTCCAAAAGTAGGCCCCAGCACCATAACAGAGAAAGAAACAAGATGGTAGTGCCGATGCACGACCGCGTGGTGCAGTTCACATGATTTTTCTACCAGAACACGCAATCCGTGTTGCCATACTGCGGTAACATCATGCAAACGGGCAGGACAAGCAACTCTGCCCACTTGCAGAACTCAGCGTTGCACGACTGAGTTTTTTTACCACTACACGGAGTTCCACATAGCGCAGCTACGCAACTCCGCCCAGGCTTTGTCAACATTGATAAGAAAAATGGGGCGGTAGCTGGCACATTACAGTGAGCCTTTACCATCTTTAGGAATGACTGCGATGGTGGCAGTATTGGATACCAAGCCAAGGGAGCTCGCATCAGCGGCTTACTTATAGGAATGGGTAAGGAGTTGGGTCAGGAACGGTTTGCCTATTTTGTAGAACTCACTGGGGACTCCATCCTCCCCAGGTGATTTGCAAGTGGGGATGAGCGAGATGGGCTTTGCTACTTCTTCTGCGATGCCCCCTTCTAAGACGGCTCAGCCCTCATCTATAAGGGAGGGTAAGTGAAGTGGTTGGAGGAAAGCATCTATCTCCTCAGTGGAGGTCGTAACCTCAGAGCGGTAGAGTTCCAAATATTAATCGGCAAACCTCTCCACAAAGTCATGAGGGGTGTCAGTAGTGTTCCGGTGTCATCTCGGAGAGCCGAGACCATGAGCTGAGTATCCCACTGACGCAACTGCATCACCAGGAGGCTACCAGCCACTTCACTCTGATCATATTTGTGCCAATGGAGTTTCATCAGTGCCCTCTCTGCTGTGGTTGTGAAGAGTGCTTTCAGCTGAGTTTTAGGAAGTTTGAGAGCTCTATAATTGGCGTCTGTGGAGGACACAGTTTACCATTGATGGAGAGTAGCCACTTTCCTCTCCACATCATGTAGGGCATCTCGGGTTCAGAGTTTATCAACATCTGAATACTTCATTAAGGAACCCCTCAGCATAGCCTTCCCAGTGGCCCACATCACCCTTTGCAAGGCCACAGAACCCTCATTGTCCTGGAGATATGTAAAGATATGTGACCAGAGGGTGTCCTTGTGTTCCAGGAGCGTGTAGGCACAGGCTCTCATCCACCACCTCCAGGGTGGGGGAGATATGGGCCTCAAGTCCAGGTCTAGGTGGACCATACTATGGTCCATGATCACTGCTTCGGAGGAAATAGTCTAAGTGGGGTTGAGTGCGATGTGGACACAAGAATAATGTATATTCCCTAACTGAGGGATGTAGGAGGAGCCTGCATCAACTAGGGCATGGTCCAACATGAGAACCCACAAGACTGCTCTTATGGGGCCTGTGCAGATATCTAGTTGTCCTGTCCGGTCCAAGAGAGGGGCCGATTCTAAGTTCCAATTGCTACCCAACAATAAGGGGGTCCGACCGAAGGCCAAAAGTCTATGTGAAAGAGCAGCAGAAAAGCAGGTCTTGTCTGTGTTGGGTGCATAAATCGAACCCAGGATCAATGTCCGATTAGGGAATCACAGTTTGGCAAACACCAAATTTCCCTCGTCATCAGTCCTTGATTTGAATAGCTTACAGAGGAGGTTCGGCCTGATTTCTTAGAGCCGGCGTGTGGGTCATGGTAATAAGTGTCTGTCACTCTGTGCGAGTGCTACTGAGGACGGTGCTCACCCCGTCTCGTTTGAGCTTTAGAAGTTCAATCAGGTTCAGGTAAGTTTCCTGTGGGAGGGCGATGGCTACTTGCTGCGTGTGTAGGTAGAGGAGGATGTTCTTTTGTTTAATAAAGTTGAAGAGGTCATTGCTATTCAATGAGGAAATTGTAAGGGGAAGGTACATCTGACCAAAGGAGCAGGGTGAAGCTCTGGGGAGCAAGGATGTCAGCTCCCCACTATAAGCAGGGGAGGGCTCAGGTGGACCACTGAGTATACAAGGAGGATAAGGTGAAGGAAGTCAGGGTAAATGGGGGAAGGGTCTGTGAGATGAGGAGCTGTGGGGGAGAAAACTCTGTAGTGTCCAGAACCTAGACCTGTGTCCACCAGAATCATACGCTTACATGCCCCCGGACCAGTCACTGGAAAAATTGAGGGGATACATAGTGGGGGACATGTCAGTTGATGGCCCATTGGGCTAGAGGCGGTGTGTCAGGAGAGTGATGGGGAAAATATTACCAATAAAAGTCACATGTAACAGCTGGTGGAACAGCAGTGAATGTTGTTGGTAGGATGGAGGTAAGGGGATCGTGGGAGGAGAGATGAGATCTAAGTGAGGTGCCGAGAGTGAGGAGGAGGAGGAAGCATCACTCTGCGGGATGAGGAGTCATAATGTGACTGCCCATGCTTTAAATCGACAAAAAGGAAATTGTCACATGGCTGGGTTAGACAACGGAAGAAACACTGCCATTTTACATGCACATGTTTCTTAAATTGTATTATTTCTACACAATGGCTTTTGACACAAATTTTCTTGTGAGTCAGTGCAGAATTAGTTTCTCTGAAACCATATTGCTTACATTTCCACTTTGTAGTCACTCTATCATGATACTTTAAACATTTAGTACAAGGCCTACATGTCCATTGCACAAATATTGTTGTTTGTTGTTCGTCAGTAAGGTGACACAGCTATCACAAGAGGATAAACACTGACAGCCTGGCTGAGGCCTCTGCATGGAAGCATGGATACTGTTATTATATATGTATACGCATTTCAGTGCTCAAATCAGGGGAGCTGTTTGTCGGAGTCTCAGCCCAGCTGATTCCTGTTTGCCTTCTGCTAGGAGGGATGTCCAACTTGTGACCAAGATGGGGACCTGAATACATTCACTCACAGGTAATGGGGAGTTAGATCATACAGTAGGGGATTTTGGCAGATCACCCGCCGTAGGTAACTACTGGTTAGGAAGTGGATAGTTGGAGTAGGCTATACACCGGAATATATATACTGCTTTAGCACATTGTTGGAATTGTTTGTCATTTTCACTGTTCTCATATTGCTAATCACTTTCATCTGTTTCTGTCTATTAATCATTGCAGCGCATATATTTTACACAGGAATCACAATGGTTCAATATATTTTGAAACGCCTCTTTGTGTATTTCTTGTCTATCTCTCTGGGTATGCACGAGTGACTGAGCAAAAAGGTTCTAGATTTGTTACCATGATTCCTTGGGGAACCAGGGTTGCCATGTTCTGAGGTTGCCCAATCCATTTGTAACCTTCACAGGTTTAGGGGTACTTATGGTGGCACTGTGAGCTAGCAGGACTATGGGCCAACATATCCTGAGGGGGTGCATAGAATTAGTCTGGCACCATCCCAACGTTTATGTGTCCAACAAACGTAGAGTTCCTACTGAGAAAGTAGAAGCTATATGACAAAATATGGATGAGGGGATCCCGGAGTGAAGCAGAGGTACAGCAGATGAAAGGGTCATGGGGGGGAAGCTACCCTCCAGCCGGAATAGTGGGGCACGCAGGGCAAGAAGAGAGTCAGGCCAACGGGAAGTCAATAGTAGCGAGTCTATTCAGGTGGAGGAGGGGCCCTCTGAGACTTGTGTTGACCCCCGCTTGAAGGGAGACCTAGATTTGTCTCTTTCCCATCCTCTGTTGAGGGCCTTGACCACCTGGTTGAGGCCTTCATGATCTGATTCATGGCATCACAAAGCTGGAGGATGATGGTGCTTTGGTGCTGGGGGAGTCGGGAACTGCTTTCTTGGTGCAGGCTGTCTGCCAGGGCATCCTGAGGTGTTCTCATGCCCATTGTCCTCAAAGTCATCCAGGAATAGTTCCAGTTCTCCAGGGTCATGAAATGTCCATGTTTTCCCGTTTGAAGTAATTTTCATCTGTGCCAAATCCACGAAACCGTATATTTTAGGTAGGAGCATAATGCTTGCAGGCCCCATTTGAATAAATTTCCACTTGAATGTAATATCCAGATCCTGTGCTTGCATCCGTGTGTGCGTAATATGCACATTATATGTGTGGTGACTGTTAGCGGGTTGCTGTGGTTCTTGTGAGTGAAAGATTGCATAGACCCATGGGATCCATTATAGATACCATTAGAAAGAGCCTAGCATAATGTGGAGAGTGTAGTAAAGGATTCCCAAACAGTGATATTTCGTGGTTTGCATTCCCGAGAAAAAGGCTGTTGCCTAAGACACTGCATAGTGTGGGCAGGATGGAGAAAGAGCTGCTTCAGAAATGCAATAATTACCTTGTTAGCAAGGGCCTACTGGTCATCCCTTCTTAGAACTGTAATTTCGGTCATGATGGATGTGGATATGTGGGCAGGGTAATTTCTTTTGTAGTTCAGAGGGAATTGTCTAGACCAGCAGTTCTTAACTTTTTAACCACTGAATCATTGCTGGAATCCAGGGACCCCTACTGAGTCATTATTGAAATTAGGGGACCCCGATCTAAGCAATTTCTATTAATTGAACCTCAAAACAATACAAAAACAATTATATGCCAAACAAATACTCAAATATTGAAATATCGTATATAATTAACAATAAAATATATAAAAAGTTTTCACATTTTCAATTTTGATTCTTTATTTGTATATACTCTATTAATGTTAATGTATTAATTTTAATATTATTTAATTTCGAAATATTATGCTTTGGGCACATCAGTTGGAGACAGAATGTCCCTTACCTTCTGTGAGAGTGATCATCTACAAAAAAGCTGTCTGCTCTGCAGAAGGCGACAGCACCTTTGAAAGGGAACGATCCCAAGCCAGATCCATGACACTGACAGTGGGATACGTATCCCTTGTCTGAAAATGGGGCCCAAACCATTACATTTTGTTCCAATTCCAAGTTCTTCATGACCAAAGTAGGGGGTGATCTGTTCTTGAATGATTGCTGGTGCCTAGGAGCTGGTTGGCCTGATGAGAGAGGAGAAGCAGCACCTACCCCTGCAGAGATATGACTGCCAGAAGAGGAGAACCCAGCCCCTTTGCCTGTAGCGTGGGGCAGCCTAGAAGAATGAGCAGACTCAAGGGAGTGTGACTGGTGCCACCACGAGTCTCAGAGTGCATTTCCCTGCCTTGCTGTAAGCTACTGAATAAAGGGAATGTGACCAGCATCGACCTGATTCTAGAAGTGGGTCTACAAGTCTCCCAGTAGGTTTCCTGCAAAAGTATTACAAACACTGCTGACACTCTGAGGGCACCCACCGCCACAATTAAACATTGCCATTACCTGGCAGAGAAGACTGTCTTGTGCAGACTCTGCTAAAACCATGCAGCCAGAGGGCTCTAAACTACTGGGGGAGGAACATTGTTGTTTGGATGGTGGGACAATCAGTGCCTGAGCTGCTGCATCCTTGACTGATGCCAGAATAAGGAAAGGTGAGCCGTCTGCTAGCAACACTGCTAAAGAACCGCAAGTTGGACCTTGGGTGCTGATGTTGTTGGTCGGCCTTGACCTCGAGACCACCGAGTATCACTGTTGCAGACAAAATGTAATCACGTGAACTGGACATTGACTGGAAGACTCTTCCAATAAATAATTAGCTGATTGGTTTCCTATGACAGTACACCTCATCGAAATCCTTTGTAGTGGGACATCAGTGTACTCACCTACAGGTTATTGATCCAGGAAGGCTACATACACGTCATAGTGCATTGTTTCCTGAACTGTGGCTCGTCATCCACCGATGGGTTGTGAATGATGTTTCGTGGGTCGTGAACGTCCAAGAAAAAATAAATGCCTTTCAGTTCTGCATTTACTTGTCAAGCCACATCAATCTTTTCAGCTTGGTATACAAAGCTATAAAAGCACAATTTGCACATATACAATGCGATCACAAAAACATACAATTCACTACAGTTAAAACCCTTAAAAACAGTGCCACAACCTTATCTATTGCATGCAGTCAGACCATTAGTCCCCCATAAATTTCCTAATTCATAAAGCATGGCATAAATAAGATGTAATACAAGCACGATTTGAATGTATACAATAAACTCATGAAAACATACAATTGATTACAGTTAAAAGCCTTGAAAACAGTGTCACTTCCTCATCTGTTATTTAATCAGACCATTGTTCCCCGTAGGTTCCTAATTCGTAAAGCATGTCACAAATAACACAGGCACATATTATAGGGGATTGCAATTGTTGTAAAAAGATTACAGCCAACCTACCAGATCTCACATTATAATGTTTAAGAATAGAGCTTAGACATAGTGACCTAGGGAATTTATAAAATCCACAGAACAGTGTCAAATGTTACATGCCTTGTGATGAGTGATTATCACAGGGGCTTTTAGCCACGATTTTGACCAGTCATTCATGAGGAAAGGTAGCAATGTGATACACCATATTAACGTGTTACAAAATATTGACACTGGGTATTCAAAATTGATAATGGGTTGGAGACCCCTCGCTGATGTCAATTCACGACATGCTTTAATGCTCGTTTTATGACAATATTTCATAATCTCTCATGATCGAAAAACTGAAACCAAATGTGTTTGAGCTTTGCCTTACTAACATCCAACAGGGATTCCGGATCATTAAAAAATGTGGCCTATCTATCCAACAGCATGATGCTTTAAATTTGTTATCCAAGGTATTGCTAATGCCTGCTCAAGCAATAGACAGTCCTCCAAAACTCTCCTGTTTAAGACAGCCTCTTGTTTAGTCCATATGCCATGCCATAGGAGTAAGGGCTTTTATTCCAATAAGATCATCTTTAAGTGGCAGCCCTAATTCAGAGTGGCATAAGGTAGACAAACAGCTTGTGGGCACCGACAGCAATTGCTTAAGACATGCATTCTCTTGCATAGCTAATTTCTTCACATTTGCGTGTCCCCAGAGACTAGACCCATATGTTGCTACGGATATACACTTACCATAGTATATTTTGCACAATTCATTCCGAGGTTTTAAGCCGAGTTTAGATGAAAAAGAAAAAAGCGCATTAGCTGCCTTCGCATATTGGTCACATCTCAGATCCATCTGTTGCTTCCAAGTCCCTCCAGAGTTAAAAATGACATCTGAATATGAAAACGTATGTGTTTGTTTTAAGATGACGCCTTGAATGCTAGAGCCTGTCTTTAGTGGAATAGACGCCCCCCACATCATTAAAATAGATTTCTTGATATTAACCTTTAGGTCCAGATCTCTCATATAGGCTGCAAATCTGTCCATTAAAAACTGAAGCGTATTAGGTGTGCAGGCCATAAGGACTGCATCATTCATGTAAAGGAGCGCAGGAATTGGATCGTAGCCGATCTGAGGCATGTCCTTGCCTCCCTCCACTAGCACCTTCTCAAATTGTTGATATATAAGGTGAAGAGAAAGTGTGCAAGGACACACCCCTGCCTTACTCCCCAGCCTATAAAGATCTCCTCTGTGGACTCCCCGTTTTATCCAAAATCTCACTCTGGCAGTGGCCACGTATAGATGTCTCTGATGATGTTAATTATATTTATGTCCTCATATCTTGTCACATATGCTGTGCTTCAAAGACACAGATCAAATTCTCAGGCTCTGTCTTCTGACAAATTGTTGCTTTTTGAGATGGGGATTGGTGCTTACAAACTCCTCTCACTTTACAGCCAGAGAAAAAAAAGTAAAGTGAATTATGTGTCAATCTTGTTGGGGTGCTGACTGTGTGAAAGGAAAGGCTGTAAGATGTCCTTTTAAAATGTAAATACCTGTAAACGAACTGTACACATTCAGCACTTAGGAAAGAAAAAACTGAAGCCTGTTTTTTGGGGAAATTCTGAAGTGCTGTGGAAACAAAGGCTTTAATAGGATCAAAACAAATCAAGACCCTTTACTTGGTGATGCACAAATGATAAATATTCACTGACAACTCAGTTCCACACAACATCATTTGTGTGCAATATAGTTTTACCAGTAAAACTGTCTGTCTGTGCAAATGTAGTGGCAATTTCAATGGAAAACGTGCTGTTTGTAAATGACAGTGCACTACCACACAATGTTTTATTTACATTAAAAAAATCACCATCCTGATGTCTAATAAAGCTTGGTGGGTTGCAGACATTTGTTGTTCTAAAAATTGGGTTGTGGTTCTAAAAAACTTGGGAAACACTGCCCTAGTAAACATGCACCTGAGCTTTAACCTAACCTTGTTATATTTTGTTGACTATAATCCTGCAGTGTCTGATTTAGCAGCCCTTGTCTGATATTTCTCATTTTGTGTGATATTTCCTTTTGGTGTATAATTAAAGTACTTCACTGGAAGAAGAAGAAATGCTTTATTTGTTGATTAATAAAAATCATTACAAACAAGATTAAAAAACACTTTGGGTTGTGACAGAAACTTGAATATACCAATTTGATCTAACTGGAATCACATCGTTAGCCGACAAAGCACATATACTACACTGTGTTGTGGATAATATCAAGGTACATTGTAAAGTGCATTTGTGCAGTGTCTTACATCTGGCAGCGATAATGAAAGAGCACTTAGTTATTCCAATTTGATCGGTCTAATATCGCCACTTTAAAAAGCAAAAACCCATATAATACATTTTTTTGCAAATAATATCAAGAAAGATTTTAAAATGAATTCATATTTCGCACCAATTGCAACAGCCATTACTCCAAATGGATGATAAAAACATTCAAGAAGGAATAACTACCCAACCCCCAAGTTTAAAATACATACACAAAAGAGCCAAAATTAAGGTGCAATAGATAAAGTGTACCTATGCAGAATCTTACAACTAGCAGCAGTAGTTAAGAAGCACTTGTGCAAGACTTACATTTAGCAGCAATAGTTAAAATGCGATTGTGCAGCGTCTACATCTAACAACATTCTAAACAATCAATAATTAATCAGAACAGGCCCACACAAAAGAGTAATTGATTTACAATTGGGATTATGCCCAGTTACTACGAGCGATTAAAATCTTTTAAAACTTCAGTTTGAGGGCCATTCACATAACTTCAGGAACTATTTTATGGGATTGCAAATTTTTTCTTTAACATTTTTGAGATTGACAACATTGTCTTGTAAAACCAGTCTTTAATATTCTAGGCATGCAACTGATGTCAGGGGTCACACTCAGAAAAGTAGCTTTTTTTCTGTGGTGAGGGCGAACTTTACAAACTGTGGGATCAGGCGAGGCGTGTTCCCAGAAAGACAAGTTATTATAGCTTGTCAACATGTGACACCCCTAATTTGTTAAAGATGGATTTTAATAGAGCTTTCCTCTCTTCTAACAGCTGAGGGCAAGAAGTTACAATATGCATAAAAGATTCTTTATAAAAACCACAAAACCTACAGCTGATTGTGGGCCAAATTCGTTCCCATGTGGGTGTTACATCCTTTGTGGGATATCTCCCAAATCGTAACAGCATAAATCTGTCCCTTAAAAATGGTTTTAGGTGGGATGTGAGATACGATTGTGGTTCTAATTTGGTGAATGAATTAATAACTGACCAGGAGTGACTCTTTTTGGCGAGCTCATCCTTGTCTAAGAGAATCGATAGGAAGTTAGCTGATCGATTTATTATCTGTTTAAAAGCCACTTTGCTCCTGGCTACGTCTTTGAGGGGCGGCGATTTAAAGTTATTTAAACTCTCCATCAAATATGCTCTCCAGCTCTTAGCATGCTCATACCTCATTATCTCCTGCCAACATTGGTTCGCAAGGGCGCCCTGGTCTGAACAAAAAAAAGAATGTAACGATTTTAAAAAGACAGATTGTCTTATCAGAGTTTGTCTTTTCAGACCAAATTCCAATCTGACATTGGCATGCCCAATATACCTTGGAACCCTGAAAACAGATTTAAAATCTTTTATTTGTAGGTTATCAAGGATTTTTGCGTCTTTACCTCGAAAAATCATTGAACCATATGCCAAAGAGGAAATCAGCTTTGATTTCATGACCTTAAGCAAATGCTCATGGTTTGGACATGCCAACGTATCTCTTAACTTCCTAAAAGCAAAGGACAAGGCTGTAGCTTTAGCTTTTTGGTTAATAAAATGCTGTTTAAAAGACAATTTATCATCGAATGTAATACCCAAATATTTATTAGAATTTCACAGTTTCTATATATGTAACCCATTAATCTTCCATACTCTGCTTGTCTGATTAGGTACCACCAATCGTCATTATTTTTGTCTTCTTGATATTCATTTGTAAACCATTAGCAGTTATATAATTGTTGAATGAATCTACTAATCTTCTTAGACCTATAGCAGTGTGGCTTAACAGTATGGTATCATCTGCATATTGTAAATATTTGATATCTTGTCCTAAGAAGGTAGGTGAGTGGGCATTGACATTTTTGAGAGATGATGGTAGGTCGGCCATAAAAAGATTAAAAAGGCATGATGCCAAAACGCAACCCTGTTTAACCCCTTCGGTGCGCGGCCGATTTTCGCCCTGTGCGGGGCGTTTCATTGAGTGAACGGGTTCATGACGAGCTCAGCTCGTCATGCGCACACGAGCACTGCGCAGCATGACGAGCTGAGCTCGTCATGAGCACCGAAGGGGTTAAGACCTCTTTTAGTTTCGAATTCGCGAGTTGTACATCTACCATCTCCGACTTTAACCTGGACCCACGTATTAGTATATTTCATGTCAAGCAATTGATTTGAAATGCCCCATTCAGATAGCTTAGCCCATAATAAATTACGGGGGATGGAATCAAAAGCGGCCTTAAGGTAGACAAAACAAATAAATAGCTTTTGCTTTCTATACTTTGCTCTTTCGGCCAATAAAGTCAGTAAGGTCAAGTTCGTGGTCGTTGACTCGCCCCTTTGAAAGCTAGTTTGGAATGTTGGAATTCAATTTTCTTTTGAGGCCCATTCTTCCAGGTCATTCAGCAAACAGTTTGAGAAGATTTTTGCCTCCACATCTGTTAGGGCGATTAGCCTATAATTTGCTGGGTTGTCTTGTGGGCCACTTTTATAAATCGGCTGTATTATGCTTCCCTGCCATGATTCGGGGACCATTTTAGTTTTAATAACATCATTGAACAAAGTTGTTAAAATATCTGACCAAAGATCAAGCTTAGCTTTAAAGATTGAATTTGGGATTCCGTTGGGGCCTGGTGCACCATTCGATCTAATCCTGCTTATTGCCATTTTCACTTGATCCAGTTGCCATATCTCATTGACTTGTGGCTCGGCTTGAATGTGATACTGATCGTTCCTGGATATTCCACTGTCTTTGCTGCTCAGCGAGCTTGACTTTTGATGAACGGCATTATTGTTAAACATTACATCTGGGGATGCCCCATACAGGTTGGAAATGAAAGACGCCCAACTGGATTCGGCTATATTAGCCCTATTCGCTTTTTTGCTACCATTTTCGAGATCGTTTATTATGCCCCAGAATACTTTTAAGTTTTTTGTTTTGCAGGAAAAATGCAGCTTAGTCCATATTCCTTCATAGTACATATGTTTGGCTTTCCATATTTCATTTTTATAGGACCTTCTAAGCCATTTTAGTTTGCGAAGTTCCGAAGTTTTTAGAGCTCCATTCGTTTTTCTAAATGTGGCCCTTATTGCTTTGTTAAGTTCTTTTTTTGGTGAAGTAATCTATTTGTATACCATCCTGATTTTTTAGGCCTCATAATGGGCCCTTTTGATGTAGTTGAAGAAGGAAAGCGATCCAAAAGTGAAGCACACAGACCGGACCAAATATCAACCATAGATTTCCCTTGACTTTTCTCAATTAGCACCTTAGCAATTGCAGGTTCTAAAAATTCTCATATTTCCTTCTGATTTCTGGAGTTCCACACTAGCCTTTTCAGGTTAAAGGCCATTGACCTGGTTACCATAGATCTTGCTTCATGCAGGTGGGCGACTGATATTACCAGGGAGATTGATTGTGGATTGTCGTCGCTTTCTATGCTAGGAATCACTTGATAATCGTGGAAGGAGGATATCAACTCCATTGAAATGATGGAATAATCAATAATGGAAAGTTGACCTGATTTTTTGAACATGGGAACACTATTATTGGGATTTTGAGCGTCTTCCTGTAGTATCATAAGATTATGTTTATTGAGCTGAGAAAGGCACATCTGTGTCAGCGCTCTACTTGGTTTGTTAGCGCGGTTTTTGGCGAACAAGTACATATTAAAGTCTCCTGAGATAATTAGCATAGTGGCTGGATATTCATGGTACAAAATTTTGACTACTTCCCATAGTGTAGTTAAATTGGGATGTCTTGACAGTATTTTTGGACTTAGGTAAACATTTATAAATATTATTGGTTGTTTGAGGTCTAATTTAATGCACAGAAGCCACGCTAGTTGAAAGTCGATTTCATAGTGTTTGACATCCAGGGTCAATGACATGTAAATTGATAAGCCGCCACTAGCGCGTCCAAAGACAGACATGCGGGATGCAAAATTTGAATACTCGTAATATCTAATAAGGGGTTCCTTTTTCGTATTCCATGTTTCCTGAAACATTACAACATCAAAATCCATTAAAAAAGTTACTGTATCTTGGTCCTCTATTAGAGTTTTAAAGCTGTTGGTGTTCCACGAGTAAATGTTAAAAAGTTTTATTTCCTTGATTGAACATTTTGAGCGTCATGCATGCGTTCCAGTCTTCCCCTTTGTGAGTATTTTCGGAAGCCAGCTCGAGTCATCACTAAGTTCTGTATTTTTCTTTAACTCCTCGCAAACCCGAGAACCCTAGTTGCAGCTTGTAATTTTAATCCCGGATGACAGATCTGGATTAAATGGTGGCCCTATGGCTCCTTTTAATATCCTGGTATGACCTTCTGATCTTATGGTTGTAGAGGGATCTATTGAAGCAGGACTATTAACCCCTTCGCTGCTAGGCCTTTTCCCCTCCTGTGCTAAGCCTTTTTTTGGCTATTTGGGGTAGTGCGCGCTTAGGCCCCTGTAACTTTTTGACCACATAAGGTATCCATGCCAAATTTGCGTCCTTTTTTTCTAACATCATGGGGATTGTAAAGGTACCCAGGGTTTGTAGATTCCCCTGGAGGGGACCCAGAAATTAGTCAAAATACAGCTAAATTTTGTTTTTTGGGGAAAAATGCGAAAAAAGGGCTACAGATGAAAGCGTCTTGATTTTTCCCTGCAAATGGCATCAAAAAGGGGTTGTGGGGATGAAATCACCATTTTACCAGCTTTCAGGGACAAGCAGACTTTTGTCAGAAAACCAACTTTTTTACACAGTTTTGGCATTTTTCTGGGACATAGCCTATTTTTGCTATTTTTGTGCTTTCAACCTCCTTCCAGTTAATGGTAGAAATGGGTATGAAACCAATAATGGATCCTGGAAAGCCATACATTTCTGAAAAGTAGACAAAATTCTGAATTCAGCAAGGGGTCATTTGTGTAGATCCTTAAAGTTTTCCTTATAGAAACTAACAGTTAAATAAAGGAAAAATTGAAAATTAGTTGAAAAAAACAGCCATTTGTGTCAACGTTTTCACCTGTAACTTCTTCTAATTATGACAGCTATTTGAAGGCAATATACCGTTATATCCGCTGGACCTTTCTGGTTGTGGGGATATATAGGACTTGTAGGTTCACCAAGAACCCGACGAACCCAGAGCCAATAATTGAGCAGCATCTTGCAATGGTTTTTTATTATGTACCGGGTATATAGCAATTATTTTGGGAAAATGTATACATGGAAAATTGTTATGAAAGACACCTATGTATTTCTGAAATGGGAACAAAATGTAGATTTTAGAAACAGTAGATATTTGCACATTTCCGAAATTGGGAGTACCCATACTAGCATGAGAATTATAGGTCATTTTTCAAAATGACTTATTTTTTACACATTGTCTTTCATTTGGAAGGCAGAAATGCATCGAAAGTCAATAGGTAATAACAATTGCTCTACAATTCTGTGTTACCCTAAGTCTCCCGATAAAAATGGTACCTCACTTGTGTGGGTAGCCCTTGTGCCCACAACAGGAAATGGCTCAAAATGCAACGTGGACGTACCACATTTTCACAATGAAAAATTACCCTTTTTTTGCAAAGTGCCTAGGTGTAGTTTTTGAACCCTAGCTCTGCCGGCACCTAGGGAAACCTAGCAAACCTATACATTTTTGAAAACTAGACACCCAGGGGAATCCAGGATGGGGTGACTTGACTGCCTCCCACCAGGTTCTGTTACCCAGAATCCCTTGCAAACATAAAAAATTGTCAAAAAAACACATTTTCCCCACATTTCTGTGGTGGAAAGTTCTGGAATCTGCATGGATCCACAAATTTCCACCCACCCCGCGTTCCCCAAAGTCTTACGAGAAAAATGGTACCTCACTTGTGTGGGTCGTCCTAGTGCCTGCGACAGGAAACTGTGCAAAACGCAACGTGGTCACACCTCAATTTTGCAGTGAAAAATGACCCTTTTTGGCAAAGTGCCTAGCTGTAGTTTTTGAACCCTAGCTCTGCCGGCACCTAGGGAAACCTAGCAAACCTATACATTTTTGAAAACTAGACACCCAGGGGAATCCAGGATGGGGTGACTGGACTGCCTCCCACCAGGTTCTGTTACCCAGAATCCCTTGCAAACCTAAAAATTATCCAAAAAACACATTTTCCCCACATTTCTGTGGTGGAAAGTTCTGGAATCTGCGTGGATCCACAAATTTCCACCCACCCCGCGTTCCCCAAAGTCTTCCGAGAAAAATGGTACCTCACTTGTGTGGGTCGGCCTAGTGCCTGCGACAGGAAACGGCGCAAACGCAACGTGGTCACACCTCAATTTCGCAGTGAAAAATGACCCTTTTTTGGCAAAGTGCCTAGCTGTAGTTTTTGAACCCTAGCTCTGCCGGCACCTAGGGAAACCTAGAAAACCTATACATTTTTGAAAACTAGACACCCAGGGGAATCCAGGATGGGGTGACTTGACTTCCTCCCACCAGGTTCTGTTACCCAGAATCCCTTGCAAACCTAAAGAATTGTCAAAAAAACCACATTTTCCCCACATTTCTGTGGTGGAAAGTTTTGGAATCTGCGTGGATCCACAAATTTCCACCCACCCCGCGTTCCCCAAAGTCTTACGAGAAAAATGGTACC
>CAWUFW010024443.1:0-60402 GCA_963921515.1 Calotriton arnoldi | reverse complement strand
TCAGGTAGGTTTCCGTTGCTTGGACCAAAGGACGGAGAAACGCATCTGCGAATTTTGACAGAGGTTCTAAAATGGAATCTATCCCTGAGACAATCGGGCGCCCTACGGGTTAAATCGACCTTTGTCCCCCCAGATTCTACACTCCCTGTAGAATTACTAGCATTTGAAAAAGCTGTGATGGAGGAAATGCAGAGTATCTCTGTAGTAGAGAACACAATCTTCCAGAATACCTCTAAGGAAGAGAAAGAAGCGATACGCCAATTGTCACTCAATGCAAACATCATTATAAAACCGGCTGACAAAGGCGGGGCTATCGTTATACAGACAGCTACCGCCTATGACAAAGAATGCAGGAAACTCCTCTATGACCGCAGGAACTACGAGACCATCCGTGATGATCCCACTGAATCCATTAGAATTCAGATAGCCACTATGGTAGAGGAGGCAGGTTCACACAATTGGATATCCAAAAAAGAGGCAGAATTCCTTACAAAAAAATCCCCTAGAGTCCCTTATTTCTACACCATACCCAAGATTCACAAGAATCTTGGGCAACCACCAGGGCGCCCGATTGTCTCAGGGATAGATTCCATTTTAGAACCTCTGTCAAAATTCGCAGATGCGTTTCTCCGTCCTTTGGTCCAAGCAATGGAAACCTACCTGAAAGACACAAAGGAGGTACTACAACTACTCAAAGATATTGAGTTTGACCCCGGAAAGAACCTCCTCATAGGGCTCGATGTGGAGAGTCTATATACGAGCCTCCCACACGATGAGACTTTGACCATTATTGAGGAAGTATTATTCTCCACTGAATGGGAATACCAAACACCACGGAATGTGGTAATGGAGTGCGTTTCATTAGCACTCATGAGAAATTACTTAATGTATGAGGACATCTACTACTTACAGAAACACGGGACCAGCATGGGGAGCACTTTTGCTCCCAGTCTAGCTGGTCTCTATGTGTACCATCTCGAGTCAAAGAAAATCCTGAATATCGACAACCCCTTCTACCACCATATAAAGACTTGGAAACGGTATATTGACGATATACTGGTGATCTGGGAAGGGGACATTCCATCCACTGAAGCGTTTATGGCATGGCTTAATGAGCAGAACAGTTTTCTAAAGTTCACGAGTACCACCTCAAATAACAACTTGGTATTTCTGGATCTCAATATATACCCAGATGAAGGGACATTAAAAACAACGACACATTTCAAACCAACCGCAAAGAACTGCCTACTCCTGTATAATAGCTTTCACCCCCGCCACCTCAGGGAGAATCTTCCCTATGGACAATTCCTCCGCCTCCGGAGGAATTGTACGGAAATAAAGGATTTTAGGAGTCAGGCATCTGACCTACAAACTAAATTATTGAAACGGAATTACCCCAAGAGAGTCATCGATAAGGCTATGAAGAGGGCAAGAAACAACAACAGGGAGTCGCTGTTGGAAGACAGGATTACCGTTGAACAAGAGGAACGACCTATCTGTGTTACCACATTTAATACCCATTCGAATCAGATTGCCAAGATTGTCAACAAGCACTGGAGACTTCTCAACAGCTCCCAACTGAACTTCCCTAAACCTATGTTCGCCCACAGGAGAGGGAGAAATTTGAAGGACATGCTTGTCCACACTAGACCAAGGAAATCTCCACTGACTAGACCAACGGGCCTACTATTACCACCTGTGCAAGGACATCATCCGTGTGGCAATTGTAGCACATGCCACCTGACTTGCAGGAGTAGGCACTTAAGATTCATAAATGGGAGTGAGTGGGAACAAAGGGGTTTTTCGAACTGCAACAGAAGAAATGTTGTATATATGATCAACTGCCCATGTGGCCTGGAATACATAGGAATGACCACCAGACCTATCAAGGTTCGCATCGGGGAACATAGGAGCAACATTCGTTGCGGGAGGAGTACGACCAAGATGGCGACTCACTACCTGACCAATAATCACGGGATGGGTGATTTAAGGTGGACAGTGATTGAACAGCTGGATGGCGAGAATGGCCTATTTGAGAAAGAACAGCGTTGGGTGTTCCGTCTTGGAACACATTCCGACGGGCTCGATGATGAAATACCATGGAGCCAATTTACATAAAGAACCTGTATATAACCTTCATTTTTAGCAATTGAGCCCCCTACGACAAACCTGTTCTTCGGTCTCACTATAGCCAATACAGCTGGGCTATAGACCATATGGGATCCCTTGCGATAATGAATGCACGTACAATCTGTGCGAATACTCTATGTCAACGGCCCCTAGACACCAATTTCTTGCTCTGATACATCCAATTTGGAAACCAAGATCGCATTTCAAACACACTCAATCAGTACTTTCTGAATCCACATGAGTATTGATAGAGGTAGGGCTTGAGGGATACGTGACTAGACACATGCAATAATGAGATGAGGTCATGTATGTGTTCAAACTTGAACCTCTGCCATATATGTTCATTTCTACTCATGACATCTCCACCTGACGATGCAATAAGTAACGTGCCCTAACCTTTAATCTAAGGAACGGTCATCCTTCTGTTCATCCTTAACCTCTGCCGTATATGTCCCTTTTACACGGAGGTTTCATGACATTAATTTATCCGTTTTCTATTTGACTATATAATAACCAATGTGCCCAAATTCTTAATTCGATGTACGGTTATATATGGGTTTTAATTTCAAAACCTAGCCATGTATGCCTACTTTTTCAGAAGTATTAAGTGAATCAGTTTTTTCGGTTCTCTATCGGAGGATAAAATGCCCCGTTCTCTAATTTTATGGCATACCGCCCACTATATTATCACTGAAGCGGGAAGGAGGTTGACAGTCTAGTCTTTACCTCATACCTTCGTTACTCTATTCCCTTTCGGGTGCCTCCACAGTTGCACCCAGTCACAACGATTAAACGCTGTGATACGGAGAAGCATAGCGTCTACCTCGCCACTTCCGGGTGATATCCGGGGTTGGCGCTCTAACATACGGGGACCAGGGGATCTTCCGGCAAAACACAGGTGTAACTATTAATGCTCTCAACTTGGAGCGGGAACAGAAATTAAGGGCCCTATTTAAGAACCTCCCCGAACTCGCTCCATTGTTCAGCGGAGCCGCGGGGAGGCCAGACACGGCGGGGCAGTGTCCCAGGAGCAGTGAGTACGGCATAGCCGGGGATCAGTCATGTTGTTGAGTGGTTTCGTGGAGAAACTACTTTTTTGAAATAATGTGCTTATTTTATTTCTTTAGATTGCAAATACAGGCACCCCTCCCACCCGTTACAGGCTCATGGGGCATTTTTGCATCTAAAATCAAGTAGGTTACTTTTCTGCTACTCAGGTGTACTTTTTCCCTGATATACACTCCTAACATGTGTGGTATCGGGTAGATATGATAATACTCTTCGGACCGAATAGACCGAGTCCTTTGGTGTAGAGAGTGTGTTTTCTGTTCTATGTGTGTGTGTCTTTGTAAATGTCATTTTTTCTCCTAATAACAGCGGGACACATCACCATCAATTTTCACTGTGATTAACGATAAGGAGTATAGGTCACACATTACACTTCTTTTGCAGGTCATTATATGTCACGATGGATGATGCCTTTGTCCTACATTTTAATACTATGCTGTTTCTTTCTTCCAGATAAACGATGACAGATACCTATTTAGGTATCGTATTTGCGCAGTAATTTCACATGCGCCGTATATTTATTTTCACGAACACATTTCATAAAAAGGATTAGTGTAATTAAGACACCACACATATAGTGAGTGTAGAGGGGATCCTTTTGGTCCTGAAGAAGAAGCCAGGGGAGGCTTCGAAACATGTTGACTGACATAGGAGGCATAGCTCATTGAGGCGATACACCTCTTCCCCATATTTTAACAATACCAGCTCAAAGGTATATTAAAGTTTTTTTGACCAACGAGCCAGGTATTTTTTAACCTCACTTTTTTATTCACTCCTGACCCTTCCACTCACACTCCTACACGACACATAATTGTCTCACAAATAACAGTGCTACCGCGTAATCGTAGGTCGTAGCATGCCCCGTCCCGTAGAGGGGCGGGAAGACCCCTATGATGAAGCATGACACCAAGGGCCCTTTTGGTGTGTGAGGGGTATTTAAACAAATTGTGTGTTTTTCCCACCACTGTAGGAAGCATACTTAATCTGGGAGGATATGAAGAAATTTCTGCCTCAGACTGGTTATTCCATTTGATATTGAGGTCACAGTCGCTGATTTGTGGCCCAGCTACCAAGGTCACGAGTATGCAGGGCTTTATAAGACTGTGAATTTTTCACTTTGTTGGTTCTGTTTTGATTGTTTGCACCCTTCTTGATGTATAAACTGTAAAGCGCTCTGATACCCTCGGTGGTCATGTTCGCGCTATAGAAAACTTTCTAAATAAATAAATAAATGGAAATAGAGTTGACTGACAGAGGAACTCCACTTACACAACGGAACAATGAGAGCCTATTATTTCTACTGTATGGTGGATATAAATCATTTTTTATATCTAACAAAAATCTCACTTCCAAGAAAAACAAATGGAAACATATGCTCAGCTCCAAAATTTCTCTTTATAATTGCATTAAGGGTGCAGCACCTTATGTGGCTAATAGAGGTCCCTTTACAGCTCCACAGGAACACCTATTAACAGCCTGTGGTACTGCACCTTTTCCTTGCTTCGTTGATTTACTTTAATTACTTATGCTACTGCTGGGATTTTGTTTTGACAAAAAAATAAAATCTAACAAACATTATCATTTGCAACGCCAATTGCTCAAACTTTCACTAATGCGAGACCTATTGCATTGTAAATGCTTGTTTTCGGATGTTAGTAGGGGCGGGTATTTTTTCCTTGGAGAACAGTGCAACTGCATGCTGATGAAAGGTTTACAGTTAAACATAATGGATGTTTATGTGTTGCCATTTCTTTAAATTGAAAGCAGTTGTTGGTATCCCTCTTTTGAAGCCCCCTGAAAGTTACCCACTGTGCAGCGAAGGAAATATATGTAATTTAACCATTGCTCCATTACTTTTATCAGATGTTATCAAATGGTGTGCATGCTGATCTCTTCTAGTGCTTAAAAAAAAAATGCTAATGCTTCACTATGCAGACTTGACACAGATGACAGTGGAGAAATAAGTTGAGCTCAGTACCTTCATTTTGGATAAGTCATCACCCCATATTGTAGTAAACCCCTCTCCTTTCAACAAAGAAAATGGGCAGGTTGAGGACAAGTGTCAGCATCCCAGTCTAAGATTTTGGTGGTACTGTGCTTCTTGGCTGAAGAAAGGTGTGATAGCATTTTTTAGGGTGCAACCACAATTGATTTGCAGTGCCTAGGCATGAAGGGCCAAGATTCTTGTGCAAGTTATGGGTTGCTGATGTTGCCTACAGGCTAGCAAAACAAGGGCTTAGTGCCCTGGCATCTTTATGTGGACAAGGTCACCATCTTCGTCTTCATCTCCTGTTTTGGACAATTTAGATTCTGAACCAACAGCTTCCTTTTTTAGGTGCTTTTCTCATCTGAGAGCAGGGCTGGAAAGATGGCCTCGTGGCTTCCTACAAAGCGCATAAGACTTGCACACTGCAATTTGTCGATTGATTTTGTGAATGTATTGTGGGTAAAAAAATGAAAAGCTGAGGATGTGTTCTTTCTTACAATGCCAACCCAGTACCTGTGGTGCCAGTCAATGCGGACTGTGGGTAGGCATAGAGACTGGGACTGCAGTGGTGGTTGTTATAAATGTTGTTATAGATTTTTGAAGCGAGAACATAGAGGCAATAGGGTTGGCAGCTAGGAATGCAACTCAAAAAAAGGTGACGTGCACTTCCACATTGCCACTTTCAACATAAAGAATCATAGGTTCCTATTTATCACCATCATCATTAGTAGTAGCACTGCCTACCGGTCTTTTGGGAGAAATATTTGAATATGTTGATGGTAAATTGCACAGTGCTTGGCATAGCAACAAATTGTATCATATGTGAAATGATTCTTTGTAGCCTGCAGTATCTCATAAATATTTAAATAAAAGACTTCGTGAAATATTTAGCACTCATGAACCAATGTGGACATTAGCAAAGGAAAAATGGCTACACATTATACACAGAATATACACAGTAATATTTCCCAAATCCACCAGAGGGCACAATGCATTCCACTCACATTTAAGCTATCACTAGTATTACTAACACCAATATCACTGCACCATTACCATCATTTATAGCCAACACCAGTACCACACCAATGCCACCACAGTACCTGTGGTTGGATTACTGATTGAGAGGGTAAAACTCTAATCAGGCTGCAACCACAATTCTTGCCATGGTGAAGTCAGAAGAAAATCTCAAATTAAACTGTGCTTAACCCTCTGGTAGCTTGGCACAAAAGCAGTCAGGCTTAACTTAGTGGCAATGTGTGAAGTATTAATGCAGCACTTCAAACAGTAACAAAAGGAAAGACACAACACAAGAAAAATCCCATACCAATGTAGAAAAATAGAGTAAAATGTAATAAATTATTTCAGACCAAAATGACAAAACTCTAATCGGAAGAACCGGAGACATGCAATTTCAAAGATTTTAATGAAAATAGTGCCTCAGGGCACAAAGCGCCAACTGTAGTTATCTGTTCACCTCGGACTGGGACAAAGTCACATTTTCAGGTTGACCACGAAAGAGCACAGGCCGGATACAGGGACCAAGTTAAGCCAGCTGAGCAAAAGTACCTTAAATTCTAGTTGCGGAGCGTTTCGAGATCCTGTGTCCAGGATGCGTTGCTTAGCGGCAGTTCTGAGGAGCTGCAAAATGCTATACGGAGTCCGGCATTGAGGATGCCTCACGCAGTGGGGGTTCTGAGGAGCTGCAGGACTGTGATGCGAAGTCCTGTGTTAAGGAGGTGTCGCGCAGTGGCATTCTGAGGAGCTGCGAAGCCCTGCGTCGGGGATGCGTCGTGCAGCAGTGGTTCCGATGTACTGCTGAGAGGAGCTGCATTGCACTACATGAGTTCTGCCCACAGGACCACAACTTTAGAGCACCTTCAGGACCACTTTCAAAGGTCGAGACTGGGTTGGCACCACTTGGGAGAGCAAGACTCGCAGCATCAAGAATCTAGGTGCTGCGTTCAAGGTGGTAAGAGCCTTTTCTGTCCCCGAGGCTCTGATCAGGAGACCAGCCAACTAGCCCTTGGAGTCACTCTGGTGATCCTGGGTTCAAGATGCAGGCCCATTCCTTTTCACTCAGGCAGCATGGCAGCAGAGTAACAGCCCTTCTTACTGCAGAGCAGAACAACAGACCTTCTGAGTCTTCCACAGGTCCAAAGGTGTACTGAAGAGTTGGGCCTGAGGGTCCAATATTTATATCTGGTGCCAGCTTTGAAGTAGGCGAAGGTTCTGGAGGTTTCCACCCTTAGAGGTGATTGGAATTTTCTGCCTCCTTGCTCTCAAACCAGCTTGTGTGGGGACACAACTGACTAGTGTCAAACCCTTTGTGAGTGTGCTCAGGCAGGGGCTTTGTGATGTGCAAGTGTACTAGGTGATAGCCCCTCCCTCTATCAAGTCAGAGATGAACCATCCTGCCAACATCTATTCCCTCTTTGTATCACTGTCTGGGAGCAATAGACAAAGAGAAACTACACAAAGAGATGCAGTTGGTCACGATAACTAAGCTAAAATTCTATAACTCATACCTCAAGGATGTCTTTCCAATTTAGGACGAAGACCCTCACCCACCCTTAGGTGGCATGTTTCACTACCTGGTCCCTCCTTACACCATAAAATCCATTCAGTGGTGTGGGCTACAACTTCTTTGCCTAGACCAAAAGGAGGCAACAGAAGGAGCCCTTGGGAGTGTTTTGATGGATGAAGTGGTGTCCCTTTGAGAGCTAGGTGTGGATGTGGTATGTGCGCACAGTTCAAGGTGCTTGTGACACAGGGACATTGAATAAAACTAACTTATGGTGGACCAATAGCTTTATTAAATGTCCCCAATAGGCGGAATAAAACTCAGATGGGAGTGCAACCTTCAACCCAATTACAGCAACAAGATCAACATGTTTCTGCCTACCCGAATAACCTATCAGGTGGTTCCGGGCATTCATCAAGACAAATATATTGGTTGTCAGTCTGCCAAATAAACGTGAAAAAGAAGTGAGAAAAAGACGATTATTTTATGCTTATCAAATCCATCAACGTGGTCCACAATTAAGGCAGGTAGGTCCATTGTTACCAACTCCTATAAATAGGAAACCATTATTTCATGAATCAACACTGGTAAGTAGCTCACAATCCGAAAATTATAGTCATGTCTTTTGTAAGTGATACATGCACTTTGTGAATCACCCCAAATTCGTGCTATAATGTGTGATTGCTCACACGCTAACAAATCAAGTACTAGGCTTCAACTCAAGTCTTAATTAACGAACATGAACAGGGGTAAGGAGTACAGAGACGAGCACAAATTTAGGAAAAAAACGAGAAATTAAAAGCAATAATGCAATCTTGACTGCACATTTTAAAATCATGCGAGCAATTAATTGCGACTATTTTTAGATGAGACAATACTAAGAATGAAAATATGGACTATCCATCAGAGTTCAACCCACCTTGAAGCAATCGCTTGTAAGACAAACAAGAGGGGTGGCCAAAACAAATTGTGAAAGTCATCCACTCCTAAATGGGATGGAGCTAGGCTCTTGCTCACCTGTACGTAGTCCACCATCCTCTCAGTTCGTCCTGGCAAGGAGGCAGCCCAAACAGCAACTAGAGACCAATTAAATATATATAAATTTGAACTGAGGAAGGAAGTTGTAGCCCACACCACTGAATTGAATTGATTTTAATGTTGTAAGGAGGAGCCCAATGATGAAGCATCCCACCTTAGGGTGGGTGAGTGTCTGCGTCCGAAATAGGAAAGATTTCCCTGAGATATGAGTTATAGAATTTTATTTATTTGTTATATGTGTCCAACTGCATCTGTTTGTATGGTATATTTAGTTGTTTTGGGGAACTGATTCATGTTTGGGTCAAAACAAATTCCCCAGACTCTATTGTGGTTGGAGCAATACACAAAGACCAACTGCCAGCTACACCAAGTCCTGTGACCCAAGATACAGGCTGTAGGCACCAAATGCTTAGGATAAGAAAATGCAAACTTTCTAAAAGTGGCAATTTCAGAATTGTAACTTAAAATCCAACTTTACCATTAAAGAGAGTTTTAAATTACAATCCTTTAGACACCAAAACTCGACATTGCCACTTGCGCCCAATTAAAAGTAAGCACTTATTAAATGTAATAAGATAACCTAATCTTATCTTATAGGAGAGGTAGGCCTTGCAGTGGTGAAAAGCAAATGTAAGAGTTTTTAAGTTTTACAGGACATGTAAAACTTAGAAATACATATCCAACTTTTTATATACACTGTAACCTTACCCCTAGGCTGCTTAAGGCCTACCCGGGGGGTGACTTATATGCCTTAAAATCAAAGGTTCAGGCCAGGTAAAAGGCCTATTTGGCCAGTTCGAAATGGCGGTTCAAAACTGCACCTAGTCTGCAATGGCAGGCCTGAGACATGTTGAAAAGGCTACTCAGGTGGGTGGCACAATTGGTGCTGCAGGCCCACTAGCAGTGTTTAATCTACAGGCCCTTGGTACATGTAATACCTCTGTACTTGGGACTTAAAAGTAAATTAAAGGTGCCAATTTTGTTTAAGCCAATGTTACTATGTTTAAAGGAGAGAGCACAATCACTATAGCAGTGGTTAGCAGAGGTAAAGTGCAAAGAGTCATAAAGCCATCAAAAACAAAGTCAGCAAAAATAGGAGTATGGAAGGCAAAAAGTTGGGGGAAAACCATGCCAAGGATGTCAGGCCAAAGAGTACTAATACAAACAACATTACACACCATTCATAATGCCACGAATAGTGCCTCCATCACTTCCAAAACAACCAATAGTAACACCAATATTACCACCTCAAATTCCACCAACACCAGTACGTCCACTAGTTCCACCACCGATGCCACTAAAACCACCAGTACCAACCCCAGAACTACCACCACAACGTCAAAACTACAAAACCACCACCAGTGCCATTAATACTACCACCAATGCCACTAAGACACTATTACTACCACCACCAATACCAATACATTCACCAATATGACCAACGCAATACCAATACCATTGTCACTAATACTATCACAGAGACCACAACCAAGACAACACCAACAATTATAAACAACAAAACAACATCAAAACAAGAAAGACACCAATTCCAATTCCACCACCACAGCCAATATATATATATATATATATATATTCACTGAAAAAACCATAGGTTTCAGACACGTTATAGTTAGAAATTAGCATTTAAAAAACCTTTGAAATTCACTGAAAAAACCATAGGTTTTAGGGACAGTTATAGTTAGTTAGACATTTCACTCGTACAAAACCATAGAAATTCCCCCGTTATAGTTAGTTCAGCTAACTATAACTCGCGCCCTGCAATGCACTGCTGATGACGTCACATATTACATCACTCATGACATGGTCAGTGACATCACTGATGACATCACTGATGACATCTCAAATGACATCACTGATGACATCACTGATGACATCATCCAGTGACTGTTTGTTTCTGTAAAGTTTAAATATGTTTAATATATATAGGGAAAGGTGTATTGAAGAATGAGTGGGTGTATAAGTGTCTGAATGGATGATTTAGTACGTGAGTGACTGACTCTACAAGTGAGTGATTAAATGTATCTTACTGAATGCATGGGTTAGTGACTAAACTGTGTGAATGTCTGTATCCGTCTGTCGGTTTGTAAGCGGCTGCATGGGCTTTCTGAATAGCTACATGAGTGTCTACATGGGTTATTGATTGATTGTCTGAGTATCTGTATGGGTGCCTGAGTGTTTGTGTGGGTGGGGTGTGTGTGACTCTGTGCATAGATGTGTGAGTTGGTGATTCACTGGGTGCATGGTTTCAAGAGTGCATCTGTGATGGACTGTATGGTTGGGTGAGTGTGTGTATGGGTGTGTTAGTGATTGAATGTATATCTCAGTGGTACATGTGTGAGTAACTACATATGTGAAAGGCAGTATATATGTGTGTTGGAGTATATAAATGGCTATAAGTGAGAGTGTGTGATTGTGAGAGTGGCTGTATGGATGAGTGTGTACTTGTATCAGTGATTGTATAAGAGCGTAAGAATGTGCTAGTATTTGTATGAGTAAGTGAGCTGGTGTGTGTATAACTGTATAGGTGAGTAAATGGGTGTGTGATTAAGTTTTTGCATGACTGACTAGGTGTGTGAGTACCTCTATGGATGAGTGGCGATGTGTGAGTGTTTATATAGGTGTATGAGTGCATATGATAGTCCTGTACTGAGTGACTAAGTATGAGTGACTGTACGGGTGAGTGAGTGGATGTGTGTGTAGACCTAAGAATCAGTGAGTGGGTATGTAGTTTTTGGTGTTGGAGTGTCTATGGTTTTGAGAATGGCAGTCTGTAATTTAGAGTGGGTGTTTCAAAAGTTATATTAGGGTGTGAGAAGATGCATGAAATTATCACATGGATGATGTCATCAGTGATGTCATTTGAGATGTCATCAGTGATGTCATCAGTGATGTCACTGACCATGTCATGAGTGATGTAATATGTGACGTCATCAGCAGTGCATTGCGGGGGCGTGAGTTATAGTTAGCTGAACTAACTATAACGGGGGAATTTCTATGGTTTTGTACGAGTGAAATGTCCAACTAACTATAACTGTCCCTAAAACCTATGGTTTTTTCAGTGAATTTCAAAGGTTTTTTAAATGCTAATTTCTAACTATACCGTGTCTGAAACCTATGGTTTTTTCAGTGAATTTCAAAGGTTTTTTAAATGCTAATTTCTAACTATAACGTGCCTGAAACCTATGATTTTTTAAGTGAATTTCAAAGGTTTTTTTAAATGCTAGTTTCTAACTATGCCTACAGAGGTAGGACATGTGAAGAAAGAAGAAAAAACGCACAGAAAGAAGCAAAAGATGTGCAGAAAGAACCAACAGAGGAGCAGAAAGAGGCCTTGTTGCAAAATCATCCTGTGCCCACAACTTTTTCAGACGGGTACTGGTGGTAACTGACTCTGACTAACCAGAGCCAGTGCTATGCTAAAAGACACTTAGAATACAGTGAAAACACCTACATACACTAGGGAACACTATGCATTGGGGTACCCCTGTGATTAGCATGACCTCCTCTGCAAGTCCCTAGTACATAATAGGGCAGGGGATTAAAACTACCTCTTAAAACGCGCTACAGGGCGCGTTTGCACAGTGGTGAAGGGAGGGGGGCCTGAGGTGACATGTGTGCAGACGCACCCCGTGGCGCGTTTTAAGTTGCGGGATTAAGTCCCCTTGAATTCTGAGGGTCCCTGGGGCCCAACTAGCCCCCCAGGTACCTACAGTTAGGACCACAGAGCTGAGTTGCAGAGAGGCGTTCCGAGGCCACGCACCTTTTTCACCTCTCTGCAACGCAACTCTGTTGTGCTTACTGAAGGTACCTGGTGGGCTAGTTGGCCCCCAGGGTCCCTCAGGATTCAAAGGGAATTAATTCCCCAACTTAAAACGCACCACAGGGCGTGTTTGCGCACATGTCACCTGAGGCCCCGCCCCTCCCTTCACCACTGTGCAAACGCGCCCCGTGGTGCGTTTTAAGTTGGGGGATTAGGTCACCTTGAATCCTGAGGGTCCCTGGGGCCCAACTAGCCCACTAGGTACTTCCAGTAAGCACCACAGGCCTGCGTTGCAACGCCTGTAACAAATTGTGCAGTTGTGTTTAGGTAGTGAAGAGGGTCGTGCTGGGGGTAGTGTTTTAGGGTTTAGGGTAGTGCAGTGGTGTTTGTGTAGTGTAGGGGGTCATGCTGGGGGTAGATTTAGGGTTTAGGGTAGTGCAGTGGTGTTTGGGTAGTGTAGGGAGTCGTGCTGGGGGAGTGTTTTAGGGTTTAGGGTAGTGCAGTGGTGTTTGGGTAGTGTAGGGGGTCGTGCTGGGGGTAGTGTTTTAGGGTTTAGGGTAGTGCAGTGGTGTTTGGGTAGTGTAGGGGGTCGTGCTGGGGGTAGTGATTTAGGGTAGTGCAGTGGTGTTTGGGTAGTGTAGGGGGTTCTGCTGGGGGTAGTATTTTAGGGTTTAGGTTAGTGCAGTGGTGTTTGGGTAGTGTAGGGGTACTGCTGGGGGTAGTGTTTTAGGGTTTAGGGTAGTGCAGTGGTGTTTGTGTAGTGTAGGGGGTAGTGTTTTAGGGTTTAGGGTAGTGCAGTGGTGTTTGTGTAGTGTAGGAGGTCATGTTTTAGGGTTTAGGGTAGTGCAGTGGTCTTTGGGTAGTGTAGGGAGTCGTGCGGGGGTAGTGTTTTAGGGTTTAGGGTAGTGTAGGGGGTCATGCGGGGGTAGTGTTTTAGGGATTAGGGTAGTGCATTGGTGTTTGGGTAGTGTAGGGGGTCATGCGGGGGTAGTGTTTTAGGGTTTAGGGCAGTGCAGTGGTGTTTGGGTAGTGTAGGGGGTCGTGCTGGGGGAGTGTTTTAGGGTTTAGGGCAGTGCAGTGGTGTTCGGGTAGTGTAGGGGGTCGTGCTGGGGGAGTGTTTTAGGGTTTAGGGCAGTGCAGTGGTGTTCGGGTAGTGTAGGGGGTCGTGCTGGGGGTAGTGTTTGAGGGTTTAGGGCAGTGCATTTGTGTTCGGGTAGTGTAGGGGGTTGTGCTGGGGGTAGTATTTTAGGGTTTAGGGCAGTGAAGTGGTGTTTGGGCAGTGTAGGGGGTAGTGCTGGGGGTGGTGTTTTAGGGTTTAGGGCAGTGCAGTGGAGTTCGGGCAGTGTAGGGGGTCGTGCTGGGGGTGGTGTTTCAGGGTTTAGGGCAGTGCAGTGGTGTTCGGGCAGTGTAGGGGGTGGTGTTTCAGGGTTTAGGGCAGTGCAGTGGTGTTCGGGCAGTGTAGGGGGTCGTGCAGGGGGTGGTGTTTCAGGGTTTAGGGCAGTGGTGTTCGGGCAGTGTAGGGGGTCGTGCTGGGGGTGGTGTTTCAGGGTTTAGGGCAGTGCAGTGGTGTTCGAGCAGTAAAGGGGATCGTGCTGGGGGTGGTGTTTCAGGGTTTAGGGCAGTGGTGTTCGGGCAGTGTAGGGGGCGGTGCAGGGGGTGGTGTTTCAGGGTTTAGGGCAGTGCAGTGGTGTTCGGGCAGTGTAGGGGGTGCTGCAGGGGTGGTGTTTCAGGGTTTAGGGCAGTGCAGTGGTGTTCGGGCAGTGTAGGGGGTCATGCAGGGGGTGGTGTTTCAGGGTTTAGGGCAGTGCAGTGGTGTTCGGGCAGTGTAGGGGGTCGTGCTGGGGCTGGTGTTTCAGGGTTTAGGGCAGTATAGTGGTGTTCGGGCAGTGTAGGGGGTCGTGCTGGGGCTGGTGTTTCAGGGTTTAGGGCAGTGCAGTGGTGTTCGGGCAGTGTAGGGGGTCATGCTGGGGCTGGTGTTTCAGGGTTTAGGGCAGTGCAGTGGTGTTCGGGCAGTGTAGGTGGTCGTGCTGGGGCTGGTGTTTCAGGGTTTAGGGCAGTGCAGTGGTGTTCGGGCAGTGTAGGGGGTCATGCTGGGGCTGGTGTTTCAGGGTTTAGGGCAGTGCAGTGGTGTTCGGGCAGTGTAGGGGGTCTTGCTGGGGCTGGTGTTTCAGGGTTTAGGGCAGTGCAGTGGTGTTCGGGCAGTGTAGGGGGTCGTGCTGGGGGTGGTGTTTCAGGGTTTAGGGCAGTGCAGTGGTGTTTGGGCAGTGTAGGGGGTCATGCTGGGGCTAGTGTTTCAGGATTTAGGGCAGAGCAATGGTGTTCAGGCAGTGTAGGGGGTTTTGCTGGAGGTGGTGTTTCAGGGTTTAGGGCAGTGCAGTGGTGTTCGTGCAGTGTAGGGGGTGGTGTTTCAGGGTTTAGGGCAGTGGTGTTCAGGCAGTGTAGGGGGTTTTGCTGGGGTTGATGTTTCAGGGTTTAGGGCAGTGCAGTGGTGTTCGGGCAGTGTAGGGGGTCGTGCTGGGGGTGGTGTTTCAGGGTTTAGGGCAGTGCAGTGGTGTTCCGGCAGTGTAGGAGGTCGTGCAGGGGGTGGTGTTTCAGGGTTTAGGGCAGTGCAGTGGTGTTCGGGCAGTGTAGGGGGTCCTGCTGGGGGTGGTGTTTCAGGGTTTAGGGCAGTGCAGTGGTGTTCGGGCAGTGTAGGGTGTCGTGCTGAGGGGTGGTGTTTCAGGGTTTAGGGCAGTGCAGTGGTGTTCGGGCAGTGTAGGGGGTCAGCAGGGGGTGGTGTTTCAGGGTTTAGGGCAGTGCAGTGGTGTTTGGGCAGTGTAGGGGGTCGTGCAGGGGGTGGTGTTTCAGGGTTTAGGGCAGTGCAATGGTGTTCGGCCAGTGTAGGTGGTCTTGCTGGGGGTGGTGTTTCAGGCTTTAGTGCAATGGTGTTCGGGCAGTGTAGGGGGTCTTGCTTGGGGTGGTGTTTCAGGGTTTAGGGCAGTGCAGTGGTGTTCGGGCAGTGTAGGGGGTCTTGCTGGGGCTGGTGTTTCAGGGTTTAGGGCAGTGCAGTGGTGTTCGGGCAGTGTAGGGGGTCGTGCTGGGGCTGGTGTTTGAGGGTTTAGGGTAGTGCAGTGGTGTTCGGGCAGTGTAGGGGGTCGTGCTGGGGCTGGTGTTTCAGGGTTTAGGGCAGTGCAGTGGTTTTCGGGCAGTGTAGGCGGTCGTGCTGGGGCTGGTGTTCAGGGTTTAGGGCAGTGCAGTGGTGTTCGGGCAGTGTACGGGGTTGTGCTGGTGTTTCAGGGTTTAGGGCAGTGCAGTGGTGTTCGGGCAGTGTAGGGGGTCATGCTGGGGGTGGTGTTTCAGGGTTTAGGGCAGTGCAGTGGTGTTCGGGCAGTGTAGGGGGTCGTGCTGGGGCTGGTGTTTCATGGTTTAGGGCAGTGCAGTGGTGTTCGGGCAGTGTAGGGGGTCGTGCTGGGGGTGGTGTTTCAGGGTTTAGGGCAGTGCAGTGGTGTTCGGGCAGTGTAGGGGGTCATGCTGGGGGCGGTGTTTCAGGGTTTAGGGCAGTGCAGTGGTGTACGGGCAGTGTAGGGGAGCTTGCTGGGGGTGGTGTTTCAGGGTTTAGGGCAGTGGTGTTCGGGCAGTGTAGGGGGTCTTGCTGGGGGTAGTGTTTCGGGGTTTAGGGCAGTGCAGTGGTGTTCGTGCAGTGTAGGGGGTCGTGCTGGGGTGGTGTTTCAGGGTTTAGGGCAGTGCAGTAGTGTTCGGGCAGTGTAGGGGATCGTGCAGGGGGTGGTGTTTCAGGGTTTAGGGCAGTGCAGTGGTGTTTGGGCAGTGTAGGGGGTAGTGCAGGGGGTGGTGTTTCAGGGTTTAGGGCAGAGCAGTGGTGTTCGGGCAGTGTAGGGGTCGTGCTGGGGCTGGTGTTTCAGGGTTTAGGGCAGTGCAGTGGTGTTCGGGCAGTGTAGGGGGTCTTGCTGGGGGTGGTGTTTCAGGGTTTAGGGCAGTGGTGTTCGGGCAGTGTAGGGGGTCTTGCAGGGGGTGATTTTTCAGGGTTTAGGGCAGTGCAGTGGTGTTCGGGCAGTGTAGGGGGTCTTGCTGGGGGTATTGTTTCAGGGTTTAGGGCAGTGCAGTGGTGTTCGTGCAGTGTAGGGGGTCGTGCTGGGGATGGTGTTTCAGGGTTTAGGGCAGTGCAGTAGTGTTCGGGCAGTGTAGGGGGTCGTGCAGGGGGTGGTGTTTCAGGGTTTAGGGCAGTGCAGTGGTGTTCGGGCAGTGTAGGGGGTCGTGCTGGGGGTGGTGTTTCAGGGTTTAGGGCAGTGCAGTGGTGTTCGGGCAGTGTAGGGGGTCGTGCTGGGGGTGGTGTTTCAGGGTTTAGGGCAGTGGTGTTCGGGGAGTGTAGGGGGTCTTGCTGGGGGTGATGTTTCAGGGTTTAGGGCAGTGCAGTGGTGTTCGGGCAGTGTAGGAGGTCTTGCTGGGGGTAGTGTTTCAGGGTTTAGGGCAGTGCAGTGGTGTTCGGGCAGTGTAGGGGTCATGCTGGGGGTGGTGTTTCAGGCTTTAGGGCAGTGCAGTGGTGTTCGGGCAGTGTAGGGGGTCATGAAGGGGGTGGTGTTTCAGGGTTTGAGGCAGTGCAGTGGTGTTCGGGCAGTGTAGGGGGTCGTGCTAGGGTATGTGTTTCAGGGTTTAGGGCAGTGCAGTGGTGTTCAGGCAGTGTAGGGGGTCGTGCAGGGGCTGGTGTTTCAGGGTTTAGGGCAGTGCAGTGGTGTTCGGGCAGTGTAGGGGGTCGTGCTGGGGGTAGTGTTTTAGGGTTTAGGGTAGTGCAGTGGTGCTTGTGTAGTGTAGGGGGTCGTGCTGGGGGTAGTGTTTTAGAGTTTAGGGTAGTGCAGTGGTGTTTGTGTAGTGTAGGGGGTCATGTTTTAGGGTAGTGCAGTGGTGTTTGGGTAGTGTAGGGGGTCGTGCTGGGGTAGTGTTTTAGGATTTAGGTTAGTGCAGTGGTGTTTGGGTAGTGTACGGGGTCGTGCTGGGGGTAGTGTTTTAGGGTTTAAGGTAGTGCAGTGGTGTTTGTGTAGTGTAGGGGGTCGTGCTGGGGGTAGTGTTTTAGGGTTTAGGGTAGTGCAGTGGTGCTTGTGTAGTGTAGAGGGTCGTGCTGGGGGTAGTGTTTTAGGGTTTAGGGTAGTGCAGTGGTGTTTGTGTAGTGTAGGGGGTCATGTTTTAGGGTAGTGCAGTGGTGTTTGGGTAGTGTAGGGGTCGTGCTGGGGGTAGTGTTTTAGGATTTAGGTTAGTGCAGTGGTGTTGGGGTAGTGTTTTAGGGTTTAGGGTAGTGCAGTGGTGTTTGTGTAGTGTAGGGGGTCATGCTGGGGGTAGTGTTTTAGGGTTTAGGATAGTGCAGTGGTGCTTGTGTAGTGTAGGGGGTCGTGCTGGGGTAGTGTTTTAGGGTTTAGGGTAATGCAGTGGTGTTTTTGTAGTGTAGGGGGTCATGTTTTAAGATGCAACGCTCCAATACCTGACCAGTCTGCACTACATAAAACTGCAAAAAAACTAAAAATAAAAAGTGTTTTGCACACTTTTGTCATTGGGCTATATGTGGGCTACATCTCGGTAATATTTGTGCTACATTTGGGCTCTTTTTTCACTGGTGGCCATCTTGGAAGACTTCTTTGTTATGAAGTTTCCTAATTTCCTCATTTACTGCAGTCTCCTCAGTAGGAAATGCTTTCAGTTTTTTACTTTGATTCCATCAAGAAGGCATTCAGATGTGTCACACATTTGCCATAAATTCAGAATGTTATTACTCTAGTTGTTCATTAGATCACTGTAGTAAAGCTACTGCTCACCAAGGAGTTAACTGGAAGTCTACTGCTGGTATTGAAAGTGATTGTTTCAGTCTGCATGTCAGAATTTTCTAATGAAATAGAAGAGGATTTGAGATCTCACTTAAAACATGCACTAAATTTTCTTTTTGCAGCACTAACCATAATTTCTATGGCAAAATGAACCCCCTCATTTTGTTCCTTTTTAAATTAAATGTTTTAAGTGTTACCAGTTTATTCCAATCAAGATGGCTTCAGGTGTGCCATACTTTTGTCATAAGTAAGGCTGTTAGCACTCTAGTTGTTCTTTAGAACACTCTGGGAAGCTGCAGTAGAACACAAAGGCATCAACTGACAGGCTGCTCCTGTTGAAATATAACAGGAAGATATTTGAGATCTCACTTAAAACATGTCCTAATTTTTCTTTCTACAGCACTAACCATAATTTCTATGGCAAAATGAACCCCCTCATTTTGTTCCTTTTTAAATTAAATGTTTTAAGTGTTACCAGTTTATTCCAATCAAGATGGCTTCAGGTGTGCCATACTTTTGTCATAAGTAAGACTGTTAGCGCTCTAGTTGTTCTTTAGAACACTCTGGGAAGCTGCAGTAGAACACAAAGGCATCAACTGACAGGCTGCTCCTGTTGAAATATAACAGGAAGATATTTGAGTTCACACTTGAAACATGTCCTAATTTTTCTTTCCAGAGCACTAACCATAATTTCTATGACAAGATGAACCCCATCATTTTGTTCCTTTTTAAATTAAATGTTTTAAGTGTTACCAGTTTATTCCAATCAAGATGGCTTCAGGTGTGCCATACTTTTGTCATAAGTAAGGCTATTAGCACTCTAGTTGTTCTTTAGAACACTCTGGGAAGCTGCAGTAGAACATAAAGGAATCAACTGACAGTCTCTGCCCTTGTTGGATGTACATGTTTTACTGAGAATGTCAGACTTCATTCTCACATGACTGAGAAAGATAATGTGAATTTACAGAAAATATGCTCTCATTTTAGCTTCTGGGGCACCTTCCAAAACTGTATGGGACAAGCATGTGAAAATAGTTTTCTCTCAAACATGATTCATGATATCCCAGCAGAAGGTTTTTCACAGGGTAAAATCACCTTAGAACACACTACAATTCCTGAAATTAGTATGGTACCATCAACAAATGAATTCTAATGTAACTAAAGTCTGTTATCACCCTTTATAGTTCTCCTTTTGGTAACCCTCAAAATCTTCGATTCACTACAATGCATTTCAAAGGGGTACTATCATTTATATTGGTCCCAAGATGGCTGCCAGCAATTCCAGGATGAAGTGCTGACAGCCAATCAGATCTCACGATGACATGTGTGGTTAGGCTCCGCCCAGATATATATGTGTTTTTACTTTTGATTTTCTCAGCAACTACTGAACGGATTTACACCATTTAACAAAAAGGGTTCTTTTTGAACCAAGAACTACCTCTTTGCCAAATTTGGTGTAATTCCATTCAGCAGTTCGAGCTGTAGCCTTGCATAAAGTTTCCTATGGGAAATTGATTTTTTGACTCTTATTTTTTTAATTTCTCCGCAACTACTGAACGGATTTACACCATTTAACAAAAAGGGTTCTTTCTGAACCAAGAACTACCTCTTTGCCAAATTTGGTGTAATTCCGTTCAGCAGTTCGGGCTGTAGCCGTGTCTAAAGTTTCCTATGGGAAAATGAATGGGGAAAACACGTTTTGGGACCCCCCTTTTTCTCGGCCCCCGCTTGACGAATCACCCTGAGACTTTCAGGGTAGGAGCGGACCGGAGCGGGCCATAAAGTTTGAAAATTTCGCGAAGATTCGTCAACCGACGCAAGAGTTATTTCAAATAGAATGTCGCGGATTTCCTATGGAAAATAGGTCCTAACTATAACTATCTACTGGCGACCGCCAGTAGATAATATATATGTATATATATATATATATGTCAAAAAAGAAGTTTCCTGGATTGAACATTTTCCAAAACAAAAGCTATGATTTTTAATAAACCAAGGAACAGATCTTATAAAATGGGTTTTCTCTGTGTACTTTTATAACTTGCAATAATCCTTGTTTCAGTGCCAATTCCATTTCAGTAAAATGTTACAATTTTCTTGTTTTACTGTGTTAGCGCTATTTGCTCTATTATTGTTAGCATCATGGAGCACAATTTTTTTTAGCTGAATGATGACATTAACAGCATATATTATTTAGGGTAGATTTCGACTTTTACATATTAACATGAATTTGTTCAGCTGGTTTGGTTATTCTGGAGTTAGTCTACTCATTCAAAGTTTCACACTAGGGATTCTCAGTTATCTCCTTGCGCTCCCCCCCTTTCAGGTTTCCCAACTTGGATTATGCTGTACTGTGTATTCATACTGAGCACGTTATCACACACAACTGCCACATTTCAGATGTCCATTGCCTATTGTGTCATCAACTCCTAAGTTAAATTTTTGGTATCTCGTGAACCTTTTATATGTTTATGTTTAGTATCCTGTTTGTCTGGAATTAAGGCTTTTTGAGCTAAACACTTAGGCCCTGATTATGAGTTTGGCGGTGCGGCGCCAGGTCCGCCGCGCTGCCGCACCGCCTGACAGATTGCGAGTGTTACTCCTGTCTGGCGGGCTTTTTTTTACATTCCCACAGCAGTGCCTCTGAAAATGGGCCCCGCAATGGGAACGTCAAAAACAGTTCCTGCACGGCATAAACTCTAAAGTCCATGCCGTGGAGGAACTGGGGTGCATGCACACTGGGGGGCACATGTTGCGTCCTCCTGTCTGCATCCCATGGCCCTGAGGCACAAGGGAGGCCTGTAGGGCCCCCTTTGTTTCCTCTCCGCCACGGTTTTCATGGAGGAGGTACCGCCATGAAAACCGGGACGGAGAGGAAACTCGTAATATGCTTGGTGGGAGTGCGGCAGTCCCGCCAAGCATATTGCGGCCTCAGGACTGCCAGGCAAAAGCGGTTCCCTGGTGGCTGCGGCACAATGGCAGTCCGACCACCCTAATTTTAATAGGGTGGTCAGAAGACCGCCACTGCCACGCCCCACGCGGTTCTGGCAGTCCGTTGACCACCAGACTCGTAATCAGGCCCTTACTGTTGACATGAGCACTTGTCTGCAGGTCATGCAGCGCAACTTGCTTTGCATTTATCAGAGGGTTGTAAATTGGGTACCATTAAACTGAATAACACACCTATTTGTAACATATATTCCTTAGAAAAAGGGTCAAAAACTCAATCAAATCTTGGACATTCATAGTTAATCAAGGACAAATCACACCATACATTGTCAATGAACATGAAACCAGAAAACACAACTTGACGTTTTTAATTTTCTTTCCCAAGTTTCTTTTGTTTTGAATCTTACTATAACTGTGCTTCATCATACATTAACAAATGCCTAAATTTATGATAAGCGAAAAGTTTAAACACTTTCTAGGACTATTTCACCAACTAAAAACTAAGAACTAAAACATTATTTAAATAGGACTAGAAATAGCTGGCTGTGTTTAATTCTTTGTAACACATGGTGATGCTATTGTCCTAGATAAACCTTCTCCGTTATAAATACTATAATGTCTAATAAACCAAGCAATAGATTGTATACATTTGCTTTTTCTGTGTCTTTTTATTTCTTGCAATCCTCATTGTTTCAGTTTCTATTCCATTTTAGTAAAGATGTACAATTCTCTTGTTTTACTGTTTTAGCACTATTTGCTTTATTACTATTTGCATCATGGAGCACAGCCATATTTTTGTTGAAAGCATTCTTAATATTAACTGCATATATTTTTAAGGTAGATTTTGACTTTTACACATTAGCATGAATTTGATCAGCTGCTTTGATTATTCTGACGTTTGTCTACTCATTCAGAAGTTCACACTAGGAATCCTCTTTTATCTCCTCGTCAACACCCTCCCCCCACTCCCCTCCTTTCGGTTTCCCAACTAGGATTATGCTGTGCTGTGTAGTTATACTGAGCACATTATCACACACAATTTATACATTTCAGATTTCCATCTTCTATTGTGCCGTAAACCTCTAAGTTTAATTTTTGGTTCCCAGTCAACTCTTTATATTGTTACGTTTATTCTTTTGTCTGTCTGGGTCCCGTTTTACCATATGAAAATATTCAGGCCTATCTAGCCTTGATAAGGCCCTACCAGCCAGCATACGGAGTGGTGTTAAGTTGACCATACTGTCTCAGTTGTTCTTTTAATGTAGTAGGCCCAAAATGCCTCTCTGCTGAAATACAAGTTATTTCTTCGCGACACACAAGAAGCTCCGGCTCTGTCTTTTCGTAAACAAGTCACCCAAGCCCCCACTCCCTGCACTCGAGATGCCCTTCTCTTAGCTCACCTACCAGGGGGTGGCTAGAACCGCAAACCGCAGGAACAGGGAACTAGGAAGAACAGCATGCGATACCTGATGGTGGGGGCTGCTGCTCTCTTTCAATTTAATATATTTTAATATATTTTTGCTTGCATTGAAGTAATAATGACGTGCACATGGCGTGAGACGATCACCTGTAAACTCCTACTGTTCCGTTTATTTTTAGAAGTGACGTATGTCGGTTTTGAGTTGTGGTTAAGCAGTTCATTTATCGATATAAAAGAGCTTCCCAACTGGCCATTCCTCGGACCACCCTTGCACTGTGTTCGTGAGTCACGGCTGTTTTTGGGTGATCCCCAGTTAACTGAAATTGAGCTCATTCTTGAATTCTTGTTTTAAGGTTGTGATATTTTAAAGTGTATCTTAAATAGTGTTTCTCTTAGTATCTTAGTATCTGTTTTTATTGATCATGAAATGCCTTTGTATTGTAACGCATATCCTTCTCATTGCATTTATTAAGAAATATATTTTTCTCATATCATCCATCAAGAAAAGTATCTTGCTTCTTGCATGTATTGTGACAATAGTCTCTCTGCATATATTATCATGAAAAGTATTTCTCTATGATTTTAAGTCTCATTGCAATTGCGTGTCTTCTGCTCTCTAAAACAATCCTGACACTGTTGCATATGTTTAATATATTCACAAATGTTTATCCTCTTGTTCCTGCATTCCTATTGTTCTAAAAGCATTTCATTATATGCCTCTGTTATATTTCTAACATGTGTCCTCTGCCATTTAGTCTTTGCTAAGACACGGCGTCTCATTGTTGCATTATAAAGTGTGTTCTTTACGCTCCTTGTTGGAGTGGTTTCAGTGTAATAAAGCACAACATTCCATGATTCAATTCCTGTCTCTCACATTGTGTTTTCTCATATTATATAGAGGCACCCCCTCAAATTAAGCCGCCCTGGTCCAGTGCCCCGAGACCATAGAATTTCACCCTCCAACATTTGGTTATTCTGGAGTTAGTCTACTCATTCAGAGTTTCACACAAGGGATTCTCAGTTATCTCCTTGTGCTCCCCTCTTTCAGGTTTCCCAACTTGGATTATGCTGTACTGTGTATTCATACTGAGCACGTTATCACACACAACTGCCACATTTCAGATGTCCATTGCCTATTGTGTCATCAACTCCTAAGTTTAATTTTTGGTATCTCGTGAACCTTTTATATGTTTATGTTTAGTATCCTGTTTGTCTGGAAGTAAGGCTTTTTGAGCTAAACACTTAGGCCCTGATTATGAGTTTGGCGGTGCGGCGCCGGGTCCGCCCCGCCGCCGCACCGCCTGACAGATTGCGAGTGTTACTCCTGTCTGGCGGGCTTTTTTTTACATTCCCACAGCAGTGGCTCTGAAAATGGGCCCCGAATGGGAACGTCAAAAACAGTTCCTGCACGGCATAAACTCTAAAGTCCATGCCGTGGACGAACTGGGGTGCATGCACACTGGGGGGCACATGTTGAACCCCCTCCTGTCGGCATCCCATGGCCCTGAGGCACAAGGGGGGCCTGTAGGGCCCCCTTTGTTTCCTCTCCGCCACGGTTTTCATGGAGGAGGTACTGCCATGAAAACCGGGACGGAGAGGAAACTCGTAATATGCTTGGTGGGAGCGCGGCGGTCCCGTCAAGCATATTGCGGCCTCAGGACTGCCAGGCAAAAGCGGTTCCCTGGTGGCTGCTGCACAATGGCAGTCCGACCACCCTAATTGTAATAGGGTGGTCAGAAGACCGCCACTGCCATGCCCCACACGGTTCTGGCAGTCCGTTGACCACCAGACTCGTAATCGGGCCCTTACTGTTGACATGAGCACTTGTCTGCAGGTCATGCAGCGCAACTTGCTTTGCATTTATCAGAGGGTTGTAAATAGGGTACCATTAAACTGAATAACACACCTATCTGCAACATATATTCCTTAGAAAAAGGGTCAAAAACTCAATCAAATCTTGGACATTCATAGTTAATCAAGGACAAATCCACCATACATTGTCAATGAACATGAAACCAGAAAACAGAACTTGACGTTTTTAATTTTCTTTCCCAAGTTTCTTTTGTTTTGAATCTTACTATAACTGTACTTCATCATACATTAACAAATGCCTAAATTCATGGTAAGCGAAAAGTTTAAACACTTTCTAGGACTATTTCACCAACTAACAACTAAGAACTAAAACATTATTTAAATAGGACTAGAAATAGCTGGCTGTATTTAATTCTTTGTAACACATGGTGGTGCTATTGTCCTAGATAAACCTTCTCCATTATAAATACTATAATGTCTAATAAACCAAGGAATAGATTGTATACATTTGCTTTTTCTGTGTCTTTTTATTTCTTGCAATCCTCATTGTTTCAGTTTCTATTCCATTTTAGTAAAGATGTACAATTCTCTTGTTTTACTGTTTTAGCCCTATTTGCTTTATTACTATTTGCATCATGGAGCACAGCCATATTTTTGTTGAAAGCATTCTTAATATTAACTGCATATATTTTTAAGGTAGGTTTTGACTTTTACACATTAGCATGAATTTGTTCAGCTGCTTTGATTATTCTGACGTTTGTCTACTCATTCAGAAGTTCACACTAGGAATCCTCTTTTATCTCCTCGTCAACACCCTCCCCCCCACTCCCCACCTTTCGGTTTCCCAACTAGGATTATGCTGTGCTGTGTAGTCATACTGCACATTATCACACACAATTTATGCATTTCAGATCTCCATCTTCTATTGTGCCGTAAACCTCGAAGTTTAATTTTTGGTTCCCAGTCAACCCTTTATATTGTTACGTTTATTCTTTTGTCTGTCTGTAAGTAAGGCTTTTCGAGCTAACATGCAAATTTGGCATTAGCTCTTCTCTGCAGGTTATGTGTTCAAATTTTTGCGCAGCCATCCCGTTTCTCCATCCTTCAGAGCTCAGAGGTCTGAAAATTGGGTACCATTAAACAGAATAAAACAACCATTTGTTTACCTGCAGCCCTTAAGAAAAGGGTCAAAAACCCAACCAAATCCTGGACGTCCATATTTAATCAGGGGCAAATCACCCATACATTGTCAATGAGCACGAAAACAGGGAACGGAACGTGGTGTTTTTAATTTGCTTTCCCCAGTTTCTTTTGTTTTGAATCTTACTATCACTGTACTTCATGATACTTTGGTACATGCCTAAATTCATGATTCGGGAAAAGTTTAAACACTTTTTAGGACTATTTCACCAACTAAAAAGCAGGAATTAAAACAATATTTACGGAATAGCTATCTGTATTTAATTCTTTGCAACACATGGTGGTGCCATTGTCCCAGATTGAACATTTTCCATTTCAAGTGGTATGATTTCTAATAAAACAAGGAATAGAACTCATAAAATGTGTCTTCTGTGTGTCTTTTTCTTACTTGCAATTTGCAATAATCATTGTTTCATTTCCAAGTCCATTTTAGTAAAGTGTTACAATTCTCTTGTGTTAGCGCCATTTGCTATTTTACAATTCGCATCATAGAGCACAACCTCTTTTCTTTGTTTTACTGCATTCTTAACATTAACTGTATATATTTTTAAGGTAGATTTGGACTTTTATAGATTAACATGAATTTGTTCAGCTGCTTTGCTTTTTCTGATGTTTGTCTACTCATTCAGAATTTCACACTAGGGATCCTCTGTCATCGCCCTGAGCCCCCACCCTTAGGTTTCCCAAATTGGAATATGCTGTACTGTGTATTCATACTGTGCACATTAGCACATTCAACGTCTGCATTTCAGAGGTCATTCTCCTATTGTGTCGTAAACTTCTAAGTTTCATTTTTGGTGCCTAGTGAACCTTTTTATATTTATGTTTAGTTTTCCGTTTGTCACTCCTTGACAGCAGGTCTTGACTGCAGGTCATGAGTTTTAATTTTTGCACATCCCACCCCACTTTGCATCCTTCTGAGGTCTGTAAATTGGGTAGCATTAAACTAAATGCCACAACCATCTGTTACTTACCGCCCATAGAAATAAAAGATGTGAAGTATGAAGCACTACAAAAAACAAACAACCATTGACAAACCCAACAGGTCTGGGTTTAATGTGACACAATCATGCAAATACAGGCATGCATAAATGTTGTTTACACAAAAAAGCACATTAAAGGGAGACCTATAATCTCTGCCAAACCTTGGTAGTGGTGGTGGGCAAAGTGTGGTATTGATTTTGTGTTGTGATATTGGTAGTGGTGGTGTGGCATTGTTGATGGTATTGGCATTGTAGGTTGTATCGGAGGTGGTGTGTGTTTGCTGTGGTATTGGCATAGGGGTATTGATGGTGTGAAGTATTCACTGTGGCGGTAATATTGGTGGTGGTGATATTGGTGATTGTAAATGCTGGTGGATGTATGGGTGGTTGAGTTGTGGGATTAGGTTGATGGTGTTGATATTATGGTGGTGGCATTGATGGTTCTGGTAGTGGTGTCACATTGGTAGTACATGTACTGGTACTGTATTGGTGGTACTGGTAGTGGGTGTTTGGTATTAGTGGTAGTAGTGGTGGTGATATTTATAGTGGCATTGGGACTGGTGGGTCACGGGTGATAAGCTGCGCTACACATATAACAACCTTTAACCCTCAGTGGAATGGCCCTCACAGGTAGGTATATGCTCCTGCATGAAAGCAGCTCCCATGGACATATTTTCTCCCATTCTCCATTGTCCAACGCGTTTCGGGCTACGCCCTTCTTCATGAACAGCTTTAGCGAAATCACAGCAAGCGATGCAAAACCACCAGTAACTCCTCTCTTTTATTTCTTTCAAGATGCTCATGTGAGCAAGGCATTCTGGGACTGGTAGTTAATAGTAGCTAAACCCTTGGCCTGTGAACAAGGGCGGAGGTGCCCGAAACGCGTTAGGCCGCATTGCAGGGGTTACATGTCGATTGCTGGCCTCGCTGCAGATCTCATTAAAGAAGCAACAACCTATCTGGGAGCACGTCTTCTTTGAGGGCAACTTCTTTTTTGGTAAATGATACGGCTGGTCCAGCCGTAAAGATGCATCGCTGCAGAAAGCAGCGGGTCTGTAATGGCTTGAAATGGGAGCCAGTGATGGAACAGAAAGGACTTTGGTGAGATGCAATATGTGCAGCGATTTCAGTAGAGACATTGCACCAATCCACTAGGATTATTATTTGTTTTTAATAACAGGCAACGGCAAACCCACTGGGGTATTTATCGTTTTGGAGGACTACCATGACCACAATCCTAGAAGTCACATGACACCTACTGGGATCCTATCAGTCACATGACACCCACTGGGGGCGGAACTCTCATCAAATAATTTAAAAAGAGGTGGCTGCAACATTGCTGTTTGCTTGTTCCTTGGCCTGTGAACAAGGGCGGAGGTGCCCGAAACGCATTAGGCCGCATTGAAGGGGTTACATGTCGATTGCTGGCCTCGCTGCAGATCACATTAAAGAAGCAACAACCTATCTGGGAAAGCGTCTTCTTTGAGGGAAACTTCTTTTTAGACATATATATATATATGAGATCTGCAGCGAGGCCAGCAATCGACATGTAACCCCTTCAATGCGGCCTAATGCGTTTCGGGCACCTCCGCCCTTGTTCACAGGCCAAGGGTTTAGCTACTATTAACTACCAGTCCCAGAATGCCTTGCTCACATGAGCGTCTTGAAAGAAATAAAAGAGAGGAGTTACTGGTGGTTTTGCATCGCTTGCTGTGATTTCGCTAAAGCTGTCCATGAAGAAGGGCGTAGCCCGAAACGCGTTGGACAATGGAGAATGGGAGAAAATATGTCCATGGGAGCTGCTTTCATGCAGGAGCATATACCTACCTGTGAGGGCCATTCCACTGAGGGTTAAAGGTTGATATATGTGTAGCACAGCTTATCACCCGTGACCCACCAGTCCCAATGCCACTATAAATATCACCCCCACTACTACCACCAATACCAAACACCCACTACCAGTACCACCAATACAGTACCAGTACATGTACTTCCAATGTGACACCACTACCAGAACCGTCAATGCCACCACCTTAATATCAACACCATCAACCTAATCCCACAACTCAACCACCCATACATCCACCAGCATTTACAATCACCAATATCACCACCACCAATATTACCGCCACAGTAAATACTTCACATCATCAATACCCCTATGCCAATACCACAGCAAACACACACCACCTCCGATACAACCTACAATGCCAATACCATCAACAATGCCACACCACCACTACCAATATCACAACACAAAATCAATACCACACTTTGCCCACCACCACTACCAAGGTTTGGCAGAGATTATAGGTCTCACTTTAATGTGCTATTTTGTGTAAACAACATTGATGCATGCCTGTATTTGCATGATTGTGTCACATTAAACCCAGACCTGTTGGGTTTGTCAATGTTTGTTTGTTTTATGTAGTGCTTCATACTTCACATCTTTTATTTCTATGGACGGTAAGTAACAGATGGTTGTGGCATTTAGTTTAATGCTACCCAATTTACAGACCTCAGAAGGATGCAAAGTGGGGTGGGCTGTGCAAAAATTAAAACTCATGACCTGCAGTCAAGACCTGCTGTCAGGAGTGACAAACGGAAAACTAAACATAAACATAAAAAGGTTCACTAGGCACCAAAAATGAAACTTAGAAGTTTACTAGGAGAATGACCTCTGAAATGCAGACGTTGAATGTGCTAATGTGCACAGTATGAATACACAGTACAGCATATTCCAATTTGGGAAACCTAAGGGTGGGGGCTCAGGGCGATGACAGAGGATCCCTAGTGTGAAATTCTGAATGAGTAGACAAACATCAGAAAAAGCAAAGCAGCTGAACAAATTCATGTTACTCTATAAAAGTCCAAATCTACCTTAAAAATATATACAGTTAATGTTAAGAATGCAGTAAAACAAAGAAAAGAGGTTGTGCTCTATGATGCGAATTGTAAAATAGCAAATGGCGCTAACACAAGAGAATTGTAACACTTTACTAAAATGGACTTGGAAATGAAACAATGATTATTGCAAATTGCAAGTAAGAAAAAGACACACAGAAGACACATTTTATGAGTTCTATTCCTTGTTTTATTAGAAATCATACCACTTGTAATGGAAAATGTTCAATCTGGGACAATGGCACCACCATGTGTTGCAAAGAATTAAATACAGCTAGCTATTCCGTAAATATTGTTTTAATTCCTGCTTTTTAGTTGGTGAAATAGTCCTAAAAAGTGTTTAAACTTTTCCCGAATCATGAATTTAGGCATGTACCAAAGTATCATGAAGTACAGTGATAGTAAGATTCAAAACAAAAGAAACTGGGAAAGCAAATTAAAAACACCACGTTCCGTTCCCTGTTTTCGTGCTTATTGACAATGTATGTGTGATTTGCCCCTGATTAAATATGGACGTCCAGGATTTGGTTGGGTTTTTGACCCTTTTCATAAGGGCTGCAGGTAAACAAATGGTTGTTTTATTCTGTTTAATGGTACCCAATTTTCAGACCTCTGAGCTCTGAAGGATGGAGAAACGGGATGGCTGCGCAAAAATTTGAACACATAACCTGCAGAGAAGAGCTAATGCCAAATTTGCGTGTTTAGCTCGAAAAGCCTTACTTACAGACAGACAAAAGAATAAACGTAACAATATAAAGGGTTGACTGGGAACCAAAAATTAAACTTCGAGGTTTACGGCACAATAGAAGATGGAGATCTGAAATGCATAAATTGTGTGTGATAATGTGCAGTATGACTACACAGCACAGCATAATCCTAGTTGGGAAACCGAAAGGAGGGGAGTGGGGGGGGGAGGGTGTTGACGAGGAGATAAAAGAGGATTCCTAGTGTGAACTTCTGAATGAGTAGACAAACGACAGAATAATCAAAGCAGCTGAACAAATTCATGCTAATGTGTAAAAGTCAAAATCTACCTTAAAAATATATGCAGTTAATATTAAGAATGCTTTCAACAAAAATATGGCTGTGCTCCATGATGCAACTAGTAATAAAGCAAATAGTGTTAAAACAGTAAAACAAGAGAATTGTACCTCTTTACTAAAATGGAATAGAAACTGAAACAATGAGGATTGCAAGAAATAAAAAGACACAGAAAAAGCAAATGTATACAATCTATTCCTTGGTTTATTAGACATTATAATATTTATAATGGAGAAGGTTTATCTAGGACAATAGCACCACCATGTGTTACAAAGAATTAAATACAGCCAGCTATTTCTAGTCCTATTTAAATAATGTTTTAGTTCTTAGTTTTTAGTTGGTGAAATAGTCCTAGAAAGTGTTTAAACTTTTTCGCTTATCATGAATTTAGGCATTTGTTAATGTATGATGAAGTACAGTTATAGTAAGATTCAAAACAAATGAAACTTGGGAAAGAAAATTAAAAACGTCAAGTTCTGTTTTCTGGTTTCATGTTCATTGACAATGTATGGTCGATTTGTCCTTGATTAACTATGAATGTCCAAGATTTGATTGAGTTTTTGACCCTTTTTCTAAGGAATATATGTTGCAGATAGGTGTGTTATTCAGTTTAATGGTACCCAATTTACAACCCTCTGATAAATGCAAAGCAAGTTGCGCTGCATGACCTGCAGACAAGTGCTCATGTCAACAGTAAGGGCCTGATTACGAGTCTGGTGGTCAACGGACTGCTAGTGTGGGGCGTGGCAGTGGCGGTCTTCTGACCACCCTATTACAATTAGGGTGGTCGGACTGCCATTGTGCAGCAGCCACCAGGGAACCGCTTTTGCCTGGCAGTCCTGAGGCCGCAATATGCTTGGCTGGACCGCCACGCTCCCACCAAGCATATTACGAGTTTCCTCTCCGTCCCGGTTTTCATGGCGGTACCTCCTCCATGAAAACCGTGGCGGAGAGGAAACAAAGGGGGCCCTACAGGCCCCCCTTGTGCCTCAGGGCCATGGGATGCCGACAGGAGGGCGCAACATGTGCCCCCCAGTGTGCATGCACCCCAGTTCCTCCACGGCATGGACTTTAGAGTTTATGCCGTGCAGGAACTGTTTTTGACGTTCCCATTGCGGGGCCCATTTTCAGAGGCACTGCTGTGGGAATGTAAAAAAAAGCTCGCCAGACAGGAGTAACACTCGCAATCTGTCAGGCGGTGCGGCGGCGGGGCGGACCCGGCGCCGCACCGCCAAACTCATAATCAGGGCCTAAGTGTTTAGCTCAAAAAGCCTTACTTCCAGACAAACAGGATACTAAACATAAACATATAAAAGGTTCACGAGATACCAAAAATTAAACTTAGGAGTTGATGACACAATAGGCAATGGACATCTGAAATGTGGCAGTTGTGTGTGATAACGTGCTCAGTATGAATACACAGTACAGCATAATCCAAGTTGGGAAACCTGAAAGGGGGGAGCAGAAGGAGATAACTGAGAATCCCTAGTGTGAAACTCTGAATGAGTAGACTAACTCCAGAATAACCAAACCAGCTGAACAAATTCATGTTAATATGTAAAAGTCGAAATCTACCCTAAATAATATATGCTGTTAATGTCATCATTCAGCTAAAAAAATTGTGCTCCATGATGCTAACAATAATAGAGCAAATAGCGCTAACACAGTAAAACAAGAAAATTGTAACATTTTACTGAAATGGAATTGGCACTGAAACAAGGATTATTGCAAGTTATAAAAGTACACAGAGAAAACCCATTTTATAAGATCTGTTCCTTGGTTTATTAAAAATCATAGCTTTTGTTTTTTAAAATGTTCAATCCAGGACAATGTCACCACCATGTGTTGTAAAGAAGTGAATACAACCAGCTATTACTTTTCCTATTTAAATATTGTTTTAGTTCTTCATTTTTATTTGGTTACGTAGTCCTAGATAGTGTTTAAACTTTTTGTGCATCATGAATTTAGGCTTTTATTAAAGTATCATGAATTGTAGTAATAGTAAGATTCAAAACAAAGGAAAATGGGGAAAGAAAATTAAAAATGCAAAGTCGCCTTCCCTGTTTTCATGTTTGTTGAAAATGCATTGTGTGATTTGTCCCTGATTAACTACGAAAGTCCAGGATTTGATTATGTTTTTGACCATGAAGCTGGGCAGGGCAGACAAGGAAAAAGTCTTAGGACTGGTGCAAGCTGCAGATCACTTGATGAAGTAGCAGGGGAGCAGCAAATTAATACATGGTGTTGCCTATGGGTATGTGGACCGACAAGCACCCATTTGAGGTACACGTTTGTCAAGTGAAAAATATAGTAGTACTTGCGACTACTAAACTGACAAACCCCAGATCAGATGAAAACTGGGAGAAACATCTGACTTGAACCAGGGCTGAAGGGGGAATCAAAAGCTGCCCTGGTAATTTTTGGCATATCAGCTCATACGCTGCATGAGAGACTGCCTGGTATACCAGCCCACTTGCTGTTGGGGTTTTAGGGGGTCGATCCCGAAGAATGTTTTAATGGTGAAAGTTGTGTAAATAACAGCAGATTTTTGCTGCATCATACAAAGTCTTAACTTTTTAAGCCGTTGTTAATTGTAACATTGTACAAGCTCACTACAGGCTCAACAGATAATGACAATTTCCCAAAGCAGAAGAAACACCAATGGTGCTAGGGTCAATTAGAGTGTTAACCACTATTTTTCAAAACTTTGTCTGCAGGTATACAAATAGAAATGGATAGGTCCCCTCACCCACTAGTAGTCGTGGTACTGGCATGCTTCAACATCGGTGCTCACACCACCCTGTCGGACTCGAGCACTAATCGGGGGTTCAGATAAGTATATGCTGGATATACTGGGGATACAGATGGTATTGTTAGAGAAATGCCAGATTATATACACAAGTATTCCTTTTATTGGTTGAGTACCTTGGATATGATCAAAAACTTCTAAATGCCGATGTAGGGTGAATTATAATGGATCACCTATCTGCCTTTTTCTTGCCTATCATGCCAACATGTTCGGCCTTATGCTGTGCCACTACTGGTCAGTGGCATTCTTCAGGGCTATGCTGGTTCGTATCCCATTGTAATACACGTTCATCCCATGCATCACACTAAGGAATGCAAAAAAAGAAGCTACTTGGTCCTACGTTCTACCTGTAACAAGTATTTCATTAAAAAAAAATATATAATAATTTACAATCGTAAATCACCATTCAACCTTTAGTGGACACAGCAGAAACACACATCTAGATAAGTGTGCTAAGTGTATAGCAGTAACTATGATAATCTCACACAGAAAAACGGTATTCATGCAGGTGGATTCATGATCACTCATTGTTCACACTTACCCAAATTTCGGGATAGCAAACCTGGGCAAGATGAGGGGGTCCCTACCTGTAATCCCACACATGTTGTCAAAGAACACCAACGACGAAATATCAGTCTGGATTTCAGAGTGTAAATACCTATCTCTTACATAGGAGAGCTGTTGTCTAGCAGTAATAGCCACCTTAGTCAAATATCAGGCTGCTACGTGTTTCTTCAAGTATATGACTAGTGGGTAGCACTATCCATGTAGTTCATCATTGCCCCACGGAAATAAAACCATACCTGATTCAATGGTACCCCGATCACATACGTGTCATGGCAGGCATCATCCCGCACCTGATGCCCGTATTCATTGGTGTTCATTAAGTAGTTTATGCTCTAGCCTTCAAGGCTGTAACACTCCTCTGTACCCTTTCTTTTATGTAGCAAGTACCAGATATTCCCATTTCTTATGTTCTAAAGAAAACCCTTCCATAGCTATGAAAATGAAAGAGGAACCTTGTTGCAATAAAAGCGAGTGTACTACGTTAAGATCAAACTGTGTAGTATTCTTGGCAAAGCTCACTATCTGACTTATTCCCCTAGGTTTTCTGATCAGATGTTGGTGCATTCAATGCTGGGCATCACAGTACAGGCAGATGGTGTGACCGGTAGGTGCATGGTGGTTTCTTCCTCTTGGCGAGGTCAATCCCACTTGATTTTTCAAAATCGCACCAACGCTTGATTAAAAATTGAGGGAATGAGTCAGATAGTGAACTTATGAGGCAATGTGTAAAGTGTTTCTGCAGTATTAAAACAGTAATAAATTCAAAATGCAACACAATAGAAATCAAATTATAAAAATTGAGTCAATATTAAGGAAAAAAATAAAACCAACACAATAAAAATCTAATAGGAAGAACCAGCGATATACATTTTTAAGTTTTCTGCGGAAATAGCACCAAGAAGCACAAAGTGCCAATGTTAGTCAATGGCTGCAGTAGAACAGGATCTAGGCGTAATTTGACACTGCCCGCGATGGAGCATTGGTCAGGTACACCAACCTGATTCATTCTGGACAAAAGATTTTATCTTCTGACTTTAGTCCTTAAAGTCTCAATCCACTACAGGAGTACACTTCTAACGAACCCCAGGACCTCAGTGAAAGCACTCAGAGATTCACAGGGTATCAGACAGTGGCCAAACAGCAGGGTTCAGGTCCAGTTGCCACTGTTCAGTTGGGCAGTTGCAGGAAAGGCCTCTTCTAGCTTGTTGTGTCCCTGTAGCTTTTACAGGAGGTCAGCCCTTTGACCTTTTGAGTCCACTTCTTTGTCCCGGGTACAAGAGGGACAGCAGGTCCAGTCTTCTAGGCTCTTCTCAGGTCTCAGACAGCAGGTCCAATCCTCTTCTGATCTTCCACAGGTTTAGGAGTGTTCTGAAGTGGGTGTCTGGAGATGCCTTATTTGTGCCTGTTATGAGCTAGTGGGTGGTTATGACCACTGAGGATGCCCTAACCAATGGAGTAGAGGTTCCTGGGGCTAACTATGCCCACTGTGGGCAATATCAAGATGGCCTAATGCTTCAGCCACAGTCAACTTGGGCTCTGAGGGCTGGGTGTGTGTGTTTATCTGGGGGGTGTACTATGGTAATCCAAGTGTCCTCCCACATCTAACACTTAACTCTAGTTTAAGGCAGGTCCTGTACCCACATCAACCTCAGATACAGAAGTCTGGTAGAACAAAAGCTGAGTGTTCAGCAACCAGACCGTGGATACACACAAATTGTTTTGGCATCCTGTTTCTCTTCTTTGAAGTGTGCCCCCCATGTTATATCTAAACCCAGCCAACCTATCAAACAGACTTTGACACTATGATGTCAAAAAAAGGAACACTGTGATTGGGGCCTGTCTGACTGGGGGGACAAAAGAAGGGCCCTGTCCAAGTGTCATCTAACATTTGCCTGGGGTAGTACAGGCCTCTTTGCAGTGAACACCAAATGTCACTTGAAAACCCCCTGCAGACCTTCCAAGCAGGATTTGACACTTTAATATCAAAAAGGATTCTCATAACCCCACCCTGCACATTCTGTCAAGTTCAGATGGCTCATCTCTACCCATTGCGGTCTGCCTCTTGCTTGCTCCTGGGAGCAAATTCGCACCTCATTCACACCCATTTAAATGCTAATTAGTGGCTGCAGAAGTGGTTGGAGAGCAAAATGCAGATTAAGGAACTTCAGGAAGGGCAAATGTACCTTTTTAAAAGTTCCCTTTCCAAAATGTTGATTACAAATCTGACTTCACCAGCGAATTGGGCTTGTAAAACCTATTTCAAAAAGTCAAAAAATGAAATTTGTAGCTGTTTACTAGCTGGAGATAACATTTATTAAAGTTAATATTGTATCCCAATGCTTTCCTATGGAATAGCCAATCCACCTACAGTGAAAATAACTTTTAGGGCCTTTTTACTGTAAGGATATGTTTGACATTAAACTTTTACATGTCCTACTTTTAAATATCTTGCACCCTGCATTATGGGTAATAAGGCGTTCTTAGGGGTGGCATTAATATTTAAAAGGATGAGTTTGACTTGTCGAACAGGGGTTAATTTGACTGGTCAAATTTGCAGTTTAAAACTGCACAGCCAGGCTACAAAGCTAGGCCTGGAGAAATAATTTACAGTGCCTCTGCAGTGATGGCACAATGGGTGCTGCAGTCCACCGGTAGCATTTAATTTACAGGCCCTGGGTTCCATGTACTAGGGACTGCTGAAAGGGCAAATTTTCAACAAGTACTAATGTTCAAGGCATGTTGCAATCCACCATTGAAGTTAATGGGGATAGTACTTACATTAAATAGCATTAATTGCAGTACAAAAGTTTGCTTTGTCCACCATCAATATTGCCAATAAAGCACTGAATTGAATAACCTGTGTCCCAGAGCTTCTTTTCTACTTTTACTACGCTGCTACTACAGTTTCAGGACCAACAAATAGATGTACACACACTCCCAAGCCCAATAATCCGGACAGGAAGATCTTAATGTAATGAAAGTCTTCTCCAGGGAAGAACCATATAGCCCCCTGGGAGCCTTAGGGCACTTTTGGTGGGGCATCTTCTGAAGGGCTGCTGCACTTCCTGCAGCCCCCAACAACACTTTATAATAAAATTAAATAACTCATTTTTGAGAGGCTGTTGGAGGTACCACTGCCCCTCCTGGGGCAACACAAAGGACAATATGAAAATATTTGAGCCCTCTCTGGGGCTTATGGAGCGCTCCTTTGCCATCCGACATGAATGTTAAATAAGAAGCTCTGCCATCTTCAGGCATGCTGTTTTCTTTTGTTTTTCACAAAAGAACTTCTACCAGCATATTTCTTTTTACACACAGCCTCATGCTGCAACTCCTTGATCTCGGGTACCCCAGTGCTATACGCAGACACTTCATGCTGGCTCTCTTGGGCACTGCAGAGGGAGCCTCTCTATCCCCACGGGGGAAGCCTCAGTACCCCACGGCTCCTGTCCGCTCCCTCATTCCCAGCCTCCTTCCTTAGCCAAGATGGGAGCCAGAAGTATTTTTTTCTCCTGCCTCTATCTGGTGAGCGGGCTGCTGCTGGGCTGCACCTTTCCCACTTGCCTCAGTCATAGGCACCTGGGAGCCGGAGGTGGTGCAGCAAAAATGGTGTAGCGCGGTGGCGCTCAGCTTTGGCATCTCCTTGGCCACACCATTCTGGGTAGATGAAACCCCTGGGACAACTCAACTTGCTTCGGGCTCCAGAGGATGGGATCCCTAGGGCTATGCTAGCAGTTGCGATCGGCCCTACACATGCCCCCTCCATAGAGAGATGAAATCAATGGTGGTTGAACCAACTCCTGGCTGTTTACCTCTCTTCATGGGAATTTGCCAATTTTTCAGAGTCTCTGTACCCCAAGAAGACTGAACTTTAAATGGTGATATCTTCAGCCGCATAGGACCGATCTGAATATCCTTGCACTTGATATGCTTCTGGTGGTTATGCTAGAGCCACCTGGAACATGTTCTTCAAGTCTCCAGGCCTCTAAGGGGTGCTTGATTGTACTGCTTCCTGCACCAGACCTCTCTTTTTTCTGAGGTCCTGGTGCTCTCTCCTGCGTGAGGGACATCTTCCACAGCCCCTTCACAGCCATAAGCTGAAGGCTACTTGAAGGGCACCTGTGAGTCAGTGGAGTCAAGGGCCAGTCCACAGATGTCCCAGGGGAACCATCTAGTGTCTCCCAGCAGGCCAATTCCCCCAACTGTTCCTCAGGGGTCACATGGGGTCCAGCACCATGGCCCTGGAGAGACCAATAGAAGTCATAGGAGCCAGCTAGAGCTAAAGTCCTTCAGTCCATTCTTGCAGAGGCATCAGGCGGCTTCTCCTTCCATCTCAGAATTCTGTTGCCACTGTCGCTCCCAAGTCAAGTGTCTTCTCATGAGCCTCTCCCTCGTGCAGGGGTTTTTAAATGGGGGTGGAAGGTTTAGAAGCCAGGCACCCCTGACCAATTCTAGGGTGCCAAATCATCACTTCTCCCCTGTCTAAACCCTCCTGCACAGCATTCTGGGACATTTTAAGATATCGACTTCAAGTGGTCTATGAAAAGACCTTCTCTGGAAGCCTCAGCTCTGCCTCCAACTGACACAGCTGTCTGACTCCTTCCTACCTAAACTTCAAAGGGGAGCAATCAGTGGCGGCTGGTGCAATTTGAAACTGGCGGGGCGTATGCAGAACGAATCAACGTATGCGCGCGAGCGCAACGAGCGAGCCCGACGGCAATATGGGGGGTTCGGGGGGATTCTTCTTTTAAAAATTGGCATCTTTTTGGTGCGATTTTCAGCACTATTTCTGTGATAAATGGACTAAAAATTCAGTTCTTCTAGGCATTCATAAAAGAAAACTCATACATTATTTCAGAGAATTTCTGGGTTGCCAAGCAAGTCTGACTTCTGAAGGGGCTAGCCTAGGTACTAAGCAAGACTGCTTTGGCTCTACCCTTTCCAATAGAAAACACTAGTTAGCGATGTGAACAAGTTCAATGGACAAACCTGGGGTCTAGGGAGAGTCCCTCTCCTGAGAAAGAAATTTAAAAAAGATTGGCAAATGGGGCATTTTAAAGCAAATGAATGCAGCGATAAAGCAAGGCTTATTAAGCAGTCCGAACGTATAGTCTTGAAATATTAAACACACTGAGCCGAGGCAGTACAGGTACTGACTTCCCTAATGTGACATAATGCAGCATTCTAACAGCGCCAGCACTTGACAGCGCCAAATTACAAGATAAGGCCAGAAAAATATTTTTTAATTAGCTGACAGAGGCTTTCCAACGGCAAAATGCTATTTTGCCTGAAGCATAGAAAATCCTTGCAGCATTCCTCTTTTGGCATAAAGTAGCCCTGGAGAATGTTTTAAGACCAACCTTTATTTTACAGAGCAAACAGAGTGAGCAAGCTCTTTTCAGGAGGGGTTGGGTGGATCACCTTCTAAGACGTTTTTAAATGAACTGAACAAAATAATTTTACAACATAATTTTCCAAATGCAATCGCTGAAACGCAGTGTATTTTCATGAAGTTTTGATGAAAAACACCGAACTATTACATTCATAAGCATTTGGCACAGTATGCTATGTTATGTTGGCTGCTTGTGAAGCGCTTACCCAGGAGCATTACTTCTATGCAGTGGCGTATCACAAATGTGTCACCAAGAAAATGGTGCAACAATTCTGCACGACTGCTTCACAAGAAATATATTTAATGTTGTGTTCTATTTGGTTTCGAGTTTGCCAACTCGCGATCACTTCCTCATAGTGCTTTGGCCAATATGAGACGATAAACAGACTCCAGATAGAGTAAAGACCGCTTGATTAGGCCAGGCAAGCAGTTGAACTTCTTTAAACATTACATAATATGAAATCCACACCTCATTAATACATTGAACAACGTATTCCCCACCACCGTTAAACTTCCCCCGGACATGCTAAGAACCCCCAACCAAAACAATTCGAACATTCTATACCACTCTTTTCTTCACACTCACCATCCTTCCAACCTGACCCCCAGATAGCTCCTATGCGCTCCCTGTGCCAAAGTGCCCCCAGCAAGGACCCAACCCTTCGGCCTGAGTCCTGTGATTGTCTGCCACCTGTCCTAGTCTGCCACAAAAGAAGTCCAAACCACTGCCTTAAAGCCCTTAACACCACTCCCTACAAAGCGACCACAACCAAAAAGTAACAAATTTTACTTCCTTTATTGCTCTATCATACATATTATTTGTCATTCCAGTAAACACCCCACAAATTACGTACTATACGACGGAGTAATGCAAGAAAAAAACTAGGAACAACCTGAAGTGTAAAAACCCAATTTAAAATTACAGAAGAAATCTAAAAGAACACCTTACCTGGCTTGTTTCCTAGCAGAGGCCTGCTATGCTGAAGTGCTACGAGTACAATACAGTTACTACCAGCTGAAACCCCACTGCTTTCACAGCAACGCAACGGGTTTACGGGATTATACCATTAGCAAGCGGGGGAGGGGTTGCTCAATACAAGCACACATAATGTGAAAGCGTTTTCATAATTTATCTTCTCGTTATCTCCAACCATCGCACTTTTAAATGAGGACTGAAACTTAAAATTAACTTTGAACATTCATATAACTAGGAGATCAGGGTTTCATTTTTGCCGAAAATGAACAGATCCTAAACCCACAAGCTGTCCTTACGAGATGTAACAGTCGCTACTACCTCACTTCAAATCCTCTTCACAGATGGATTTCTAGTTCTCTGGCGGTTAGGGGCCAGGAGGGGCCGCAGCCCTTCCGTTTTACCTACTCTACGAAGAACAGATTTTTACACCTGTGGCAGACAAAACTGTTATTATGAGTTCATCCTCCACAGCAAGATGTCATTACACTGAAGAGATTAAAAGGGCCCCGTTGCTATGACAGCACAGAGCAGCATTAAAATCAGTGCAAATTATGCTTGATTCTGTTTGGAGGAGACTCTATGCGGTCTGTCAAATGCAGAGTTAGAAATGTCGAACAAGAAAACACATTAGAAACATTACGCAATTAAGACAACACAGTACTGCTCATAATATTTATAAAGATGTCTTACAACACATGCAATTACCACGCGATAAGTCCATACCGGCATACCCATAATACAAAGAACCTTTTTCAACCTCCAGAGAATAAATCATGAAAGGCTGAGGCTGGAACGCAAACGTCCAAGCCATCTGCTACCACTTACAGACGCACCTCCGCAGCAGGTGCATTAACAAACCGAGCTCTCTTACAGGTATTGAAAACTGTGGGTCTCTCGCGTGCACGCACTTTCTTTACTCTGCCCGCAGGCACATTAACCCCCAGAGCTATCACACTAGACTTAAACATTGTCACCTGCAGAGTACGCACACATCTCTACGGCAGGTGCATTACCCCCAGAACTATCACACTAGACTTAAACTTTGTCACTTGCAGAGCACACACAGATCTCTGCAGCAGGCGCCGTAACTCACTATCTTACTCGTATTACAGCCTAGGAATTCCTGACTCATGACTCATTCACCAGGGGCCACATTAGAAAAAACCTGCACTCGTGCAAAATGCATTTGTATCGGATGTTACTGATTTTGCTCGACGAGCAGCGAGGGGAGACAGCAAGTGCACCAGAGATGTGCGCGGTTTGTGCTGTTTATGTTGTAATACATGAACACATGGATTCCGTCCCCTTTTCAAATGTGAAATTTATTTGCCGAAAGTCTTGATTTTAAAAGTACAAAGTGCTCTTTGTATACGTCACAATGATGTTATAACTATTTTACTCGCGTGGTGGTGGGGGCCGGGAAGATTAAAATATAATAACAGAAAACTTACCCGTCCGCGCCGCCCGCCTCTGCTCGACTGCTCCTGGGCCGGGGTCCCGCGCTCTACAACAAACAGGAACAGCCGCGACGTCACTGCCAACCCCTCTACTGACGCCAGCGCCAGGATTGGCTTGAGGGCAGGGATACTCCTTGCCCATTAGGAGACCGGGGCTGCGGCATGAAGCAACCCTCGGTCTCTTAAGGGAAGGCTAGTGCGCATGTTCGGGCTGATCGTCAAAATGATCACCCCAAAACGAACGTGCGCACTAGTATTGCTGTGACTGTAGTGCGCTGCTGTCACTCAACTCCCTGAGTGCTGCTGCAGCCCCGCCCCCACCCCCTTCAGCGTCCTTCGTTCTACTTCTCCGACGCTAATTCCAATCAGGAGTCCTGATTGGAATTAGCGTCGGAGAAGTAGAACGAAGAATTTGAATGGGGCCGTGGCATTAGTGGGGCAACGCCCCAGCGCCCCAATGGACGCACCGCCACTGGGAGCAATACCTGTGTTTGGCTCCAGAGGTCTGTCCTTCCTCTTTTGTTTCTGTGAGATTGGGCTGTCCCAGCCCAGGTGCAGTGTTAAGAGTTAATTAGCAGATGCAGATTTCCTCCCTACCCCTTCCTTTTCCAGCAACTGGCTCAAGCACTGTTAATGGCTCTGTTGTTTGGAGAGGCCTTTGATCCTCCTGCTGGCCAAGAGAGTAATTAACTTGACCCAGTAGGGGGGACAAAGGACTGGAACCTGATTATCAGGTGAGTCAGGGAAATATGAAAATGTTTGAATTTCCACAAGGAGTATAGATATGATGAAATGAACTGTGGATCTACACTCAGGATGCATGTTTATCCTACGATTGATATCTCACTGGACCCTGTAGGCCCAAGTAGGATGAAACTGTACTTTGGTGCAGAATTCACCTATAATGTGTAATTCATTTACGCACTACTGACCTACACTACTCACATTATAAGGCTTACCCCAGGTCAGTACCAATCCCTGAAGGGTCCGCTGTGCAACAGGCTATCTGTGTGCAGATACTGGTCTGCGCAAGACGGTAGTCTCACAATCGCTGCCCGCACATGTGTCCACACATGTTTTCTCATGTGTTCACATGTAACCAGGCCAGAGCCTCATACACTGACTGTGCAGGCTGTAGCTTTATCTGAAAAGTTGGCACACAGTAACGGTCCAAAAACTGGGTCATCAAAAGAGAAAAATCCACAGGTATCTAAATGGGTGGAACCTATTTGCTACACTCAGGAACAACTGAAAAAGAAAAAAATATGGTTGGTAGCTCAATGCTTCTGTGCATAAAGGTTCTCCATCAAGAGTTTGCAAATTTCTGTTTCACCTACATCAAATTATTACGTTGAGTAGCATCTGGATTAACCTATATTCTAGAACAGTTTCCTGGTCAGATTATTTCTTCCAGTAGTATCAGGATTAATCTATAATCCATAACAGTTTCCTGACAGAACTCATTCAAGTGATGTGCCAGGAGGCAGTACATTTTTAGAATTATTCTCACACACATTTGTGCAGGTGGCCAGGCAGTGCACAGGACTACCCACTAGCAGCAGCTGAAATTTGTAAGACCACACTCTCCAGTGTGGGTCAGACTGATAGCACCTCTCATTATTGCAACAAACCCCCAGGCCTAAAGAAATTGGGGCTAGATGTACTAACATTGGGAATAGAGATTTCCAAATTGCGATTTTGTCCGAATCACAATTAGGAAATCACTATTACTAATGTATGATATTTTTATTTTTAAAGGTGTGTTTCCTAGTGGGTCGCAAATTAACCTAGCTCATGAATACTAATGAGGTAGGTTACAATTTGCAACCTACTAGGAATCGGCGCCATCACAGGGATGTTGGCCTGCTTGGGCCAGCAGACCACCATGCCTGCTATTGCTTTTTAATAAAGCACTTTTTTAAATGCAGACTGTTTCCCTTAAAGGAAACTGGATTAAGTTTAAAAAGAAAGCTTTTTTGTTTTTGTTTTTGTTTAAGAAGACGCAGTGATCCCGTGGACCACTGACTCCTCTTAAACAATTTCTTTTTTTTTACATTCACAAAGGGGGATGGGGTCCTAAGGGGTACCAAGGGACCCTTTCTAATATACGAATGGGTTGCCCCTTCATGTTTGTAGTCAATAATTTATTGATGTTTTGAGACGAATTCAGTTGCAAAACCTTAATACATACCATCTCGAGTCAGTATTTGGAAGGGATGCAACTTCAAAATACCTAATCAGTAGTTGGTTGCTAACCAAAATCAGAGTTTGGTAACATGTTACTGAATTGCAGTTGGGGTTTCATACATGCCAAAATGCTTTTTTGCAGTTGCAAACGGGCTGATTCTGTAAATTGGCCTGTATGCACATGCAAAATGATTTATACATCTGGTCCTTGGAGGAATACCAAACACATCTACAGAAGTAAACAGAGTAAACATGTATTAGGTTTTCCCCATTTTCTGCCATACATAATGATTAGAACTTGTTTCTTTATAGAAGGCCACAGTCAAATGTAAATGAATTATCTTTATATTTCACACTGAAGCATTATTAATTGTCATATACGGGATTTTATAGCCTGTCCGACGAATCATTACAAAGCACACAAAATTGTTGTCTTCGAAACATAGAAATTCCATTTTTCTTCTTTTTGTCACCAGTCAACAAAGGAATTTATTTGCATACATTGCCTCAAACAGCTCACTACTGCAACTTAAGAATTGACTGGGTCGCGGTAACTCCTCGGGGCAGATTTACGTTGAACTAACGCAGCGGAGTACAGCAAGTCATTTTGCTGCGCCGCGCTGCGTTAGTTTTGAAGCACAGGGATGCAACATATTTACAAGAATATGTCGCATCCTTGTGCTTCCCCCTGCGCTGACGCACAAACTGCAGCCATGCGCCGGCGCAGGCACCCTTGCACCATGGTGCAAGGATGCCTGCGTCGTGGGAGATTGTTTTTGTGCAGGAAGGGGAACCTTCCTGCACAAAAACAATCACTACAACCATTTTCCTCTTTCAATGCGTGCTGCAGAATGCAGCACGCATTGAAAGAGGAAAAACGAGGAGAAATGAAAACATTTCTCCTCGGTGCGTCTCGCTACGCCACCTCTAGGGTGGCGTAGCTTTCAGACGCATCTCCAGAGTTACGATTTCTCGTAATTCTGGAGATGTGTCTTGTTCCATTAGTGTTGCGTGGGAACACCCACAGCAACACCCATGGAACGCCCCTTCACTGCAAAGTGCTGCGTGTGAAGGGCCGTATTTACAAGGAGAGGAAAAGTCACGCAGGATGGCTTTTCCTCTCCTGTAAATATGGAGCAGCCCTCTGCGCCACCAGTACGTCACGAAAAGTGATGTACTGGTGGCGCAGGAGCTCGTAAATCTGCCCCCTCGTATCAGCACGTGTCCTGAAGAACAAACTCCTTGGCCCAAAGAAGCCTCTGCACCTGGTGTTTCTTTTGTGCTTAGGTATGCTCTTCAAAGTTTAAATACATCATTACTAGCTGCGGCATTGAGTTTGTGCATGTATCTAAGGGAATTTATAGAGTGTAAACCTAGCTATAAAGCAACAGAGTGCTGTACAGAGTAGGAGTTGTAGGAGAAGAGCAGATTTGGGGGATGAAGGGAGGCAGGGTCGGGGAGCCAATCATCTGGAGAGTTATACAACGATAATGTGTTCCTTGAATACATGGGTCTTCAATTCTTTGCTGATGTGATTGAATGATGGAGCTTGCCTGATCTGGGTTGTTTGAGACATATCATGAGAAAGCCAGTGTGTGGCGTAGAGACTGTCCTAGCTCTGTAGATGATACAGCTTGTTTTCAAGAAAGTGTGGGCTAGCCAGAAGAGTTCCATCAGTGTGGGGGTGATGTGCCCATGTTTCTTCAGGCCTTTGATTAAATAGATGTGCTGCAGCGCATAGGATACTGTAAGAGGGCCAGTCTGGAGTCTTGGCGGCAATGGACTTGGGTGTTGCCACCATCCAGATGCTAGAGAATTAGGGCTTGAAATGCAGTTTTGAAATCGTTTTCTGGGTGAAATTATGTCACTTTATTTAATAGAGAGAGCTGATACCATTCCTGCTTTCTTCACAATGTGCTCCTTGAGGGTAAGGTTGGTGTCCAGGCTAATTCCAGGTGACTTGGCAGTATGTGAAAGTTGGGATTCGAATCCATCCAGGTTCATATCATTGAGCCAGTAGTGGAACAGGTGTTGCTATAACAGTTATTTATAAGATTTTACCAAACAGTCTCACATTGTTTGTATAATGTACGTGCTTCCAAGAAATGTAAGTAATCTATCAGTCACAGGTTTACAACCAGGCATTAATGACTCGCCACTTCATCACTGTAAAGAGACATAAATAGGTAAAGTTGAGCTATCTAAGGCCACAGTTTCTAATTAACCTTCAAAACACTAAGGGCCTAATTACAATGTCGTGCGGACTTAAGTCCGCCCAACACCGTCTCGGTCCTGGGACCGACTGACCTCTGGCCGGTGGTCCCGACCACCTAATTAGGATGCGACCGAACACTGTTCGGTCGCATTCCTACATTTCCCTCTGTGAGCATGCATTACGGCAGTAAACCAGCCGTAATACATGCTCCCATATGGAAATGGGAGGTGCTGTTCATCCCTGCACCCTGTGGCAGGGACCTCAAGATGCCTGCAAAGAGGTGCAGGGATCAACAGGGGGGGCACCATAGGTGCCTACTCGGCCCCCAACCGGAGGCCGCACACACAAGGGGGCTCTGCTGGGGGGCCCCAAACACGCTTTCCAATATGGTTTCCATGTCGGACAGGCCGGAATGGAAACCATGCTGGAAACTGTGCATCATAATCCCAAGGGCGGAAAAGCCTGCCCTTTGTTATTAGGAGCCGGTTCCAACTGGCCGACGGGCTCTTTGAGCCCGTCGGAATCCAGCCGGAATGACCGGCCGGTTTCAATTCCGACCGGCTGATACATTATCAGCTGGTCGGAATTGAAATCGACGATGGGGGTCGGAGGCTTTCCGACCTCCATCGTAATCGGCCCCATAATGTGAGGCCAATGTAACCCCCTCACACCAATAAAGGTAAGTAATAAAAATGTGTTAACAGTAAAGGTTAGGTAATTAGGAAATAGAGGGAGGTAAAGTGTTAGATTTGCCACCTTGTCCCTGTTTTTACTGAACCTGTTTTTGTTGGCATTTGGACTCTGTGCAGTTCAGCCCTGTTGACCAGTTTTAAAGAGCGTGTGCTCTCTCCCTTAAACATGCTAAAATTGGTATGCACCTAAATGGTACATCTAATTTACTTATAAATCCCCAGTATATGGTACCACATGTTATATGGTACCACATGTACCCAGGGCCTGTAAATTAAATACTACAAGTGGACTACAGTACTCATTGTGCCACCCAATCAAGTAGCACTGTAATTCATGCCTCCAGCCTGCCACTGCAGCCTGTAGTGAAGTCTTAAACAGCCATTTCGTCCTGGCAAAATAAGACTTTTGCAGGGCCCAACCCTTCCTTTTAATATTTATAAGTCATCCTTAAGATAGGCCCTAATGGCTCATGGAGCAGAGTGCATGATATTTAAATGGTAGAACATCTGTACTTAAATTTTACATGTCCTGGCAGTGAAAAACTCCTAAAGTCATTTTATACAGTACCAAGGCTACCTCTCACATAGACTAATACTGGGTTACCTTATAACACTCAATGAGTGGTAACTTTAGTTTAGGAGCAGATAGAGAAATACTTTTTCCACTCATTTGAATTGTAATTTTAAATACTCTTTAATGATAAAGTTTAATTTTAAGTTACTATTCTGAAAATTACATATTTAGAAATTTGACATTTTTCGGCCTGAACCAAACATGCCTTTCTGTCTGTCTCCATGGTCACATGGCTTTTAATGGCTCTCCTGTGGTGTGATGTGAATTCCTTGTAGACAGGGGACAAAAAAGCTTTGGGTGTGGGGCAGAGCGTTCCTCTCCTGAGCAGGATGACCTGGGGGTGACCTGGGGATGCACTCAGCCCTTTCTGAGAGTTCAAAAGGTAGCCTGAGGGCTGACCCACCCTCTTCCTGACTTCTGAAGCTGCCTGCCCTGTCACTAGTAAATGAAGCTACTAACCAAAGCGTATCACTTTTGGAGTTTTGTCGTTTGAAGCATCTACACAAGGAAAAAAAGGGTGGATCTACGATGCGCCACACCTGTGCACCAGTCCTACTGGGGTGGGAAAGGGAAAACAAAAACGTTTCTTTATACAACCCTCACCCACTCTAGTAGTGGCATGCTTCATCATCGGGTTCACACTGACTCCTAAAGGTCAGGGTGGGCTCGACCATATTCCAGGGAGCATTATGAAGATAAAATTCCTCCCCCACTCCCAAGGTATCACTTTACTAGTGGAGTGGGTGGGAAGGTTAAAAAAATAAACACTATGTAGGGTGTTAGGATATGATGGTTAAATGACCCTAAAACATCAACATGTTTCAACCCTATCCTTATGGCCTAGCAAAGGTTCTGGGCTTTCATCAGGGTGGCTGTGTAAATATGTAATTCCCCCAATGACGTGTCTAACATGTGTTTCTTTTCAGTGTGACATGCAGAATTCTTAAAGCATGCACACAGCGTGTAATACTTGCCACTTTGGGATATTACCCAAAATGTTGAAGAAAAATGTCCCCAAAAGGGCATGAGTGGGCAGCCCTGTAGTCAGACTTTCCTCAAGGGTCCTCACCCATTCTGACTCCTACTTGGCTCAGCTCCCCTGCTTGTCAGGCAGTATTTGACAGGGAGGGTGTATCCCTTTATTCTCAATTAGGACCCCTCTACCCTTCAGGGGCCAGACCCCTCTGTTTTGAGAAGACTTTGTCCCCCTAGACAGTTTGGCGCAAATCTCAGAGGAAAGGGAAGAACTAACATGAACCAGTTTAGGGGTAGACAAAGAGAGGGTCCCCCCCACCACACACATAGACTGGCACTGTTCATTAAAGTGGTACCCTTAAAATCTTTCATCAGAACACTCCTTGACCTGTGGAAGATTCAGAAGAAGGACTACCATGCTGTCTGAAGAAGGAAGACTGGACCTGGTTGCCTTAAACCCAGTATCCCCAGAAGTGACTCAAAGGTTAGTTGACTGACCTCAGGTTTAAGCTATAGGGACACAACAAGCTTCTAGTACATCCCCCACCCCTGCAACTGCCCAGGTGACCAGCACCAACATGGTCTGCCTGAGCCCTGCTTCTGGGGTCTGCTGGAGGGAGTATTGAACTCCAAGAGGTGCCTGTCAGATCTCACCTATGTTTTCCGCAGGAACGTCAGGGATGCGAAGCAAGGTCCACAACCTCTCCAAATCACCCTATGGCACCTGATACTTAAACAAGGTGGCACAAGGTAATGCGTGGAAGAAGGGAAACAAAACAAGGGAAAAAAAGGGAAGAACTCCACGCGGTGACTCAGATAACCTCCGGCCTCACCAGGACAAGGTAAGAAACTTGACCTCTCCTCCTGGAACGCAGGTTTGTGGTGTAAAAGATGTTTTAGGGAATTTGTCTGGCACTGGTCCCCTTTAACGTACTATTCCTTAATCGCAGGTAATATAAACTAACTGCTTTTCTCCCAAATCCTAAAAAGCGGAGCGGACGTTCACAGCGCCGAAATATCAGGATTAGGTAAGCAACAATTGGGATACTGTGAGAAGTTGGCCTGGTATATGCTGTTCACTAATTAAAGTGGACACCTTGCACCAGAACAATTCGACTCTTATGGTAGATAGGTTTAAGACAACCTTTATAGAAAGCTATCCTAGTGGTAGCTGTGGAGAGCAGCCTTCAGGCTAAGTCTTGAAGGAATGTAAAGCAGCTTGTTTTACCACACAATCTCTTGAATCACCAAATGAAAAGACACCACACAGGTATATATATCAAATATATATGTATTTATTAATAAACACTCTCTACTAATCTCTTTATGAGATTAGAAGATCAGGAACATATGTACAAGTCAAATATTATCAGGATAAGTTTAGCACAATTGAATATTACAATCTTAGTTTGCTAGACCTAGGTCTAGGGCATCTAGAATCGAGGGACCCCCAAGAACCACCCCAGGTAGTTGTAGGAGACCCACAGGGGACGGACGCGGTGACCTGGCACCGATGCGAATCCTGTACGAGTCTATGCACTCAGACGCGATTGAGATATCAATGTTCAAGGTCCCTTGCGTGTTCGAGGCGAACACACCGATCGGACTCAGTACGAGTCGAAGGATACGGTCTACAGATAGGATTTGCAAGGGAGTTGGACGCGGTGTGTCTAACACAGACGCGAACCATGTACGAGTCAGTGCGAGAATCGCACGGGGAAAGTAAGAGTTTTAGGATACTTCTGGTGAACCTACAAGCAAGTCACTTACAGGGTAAGTAGTTCGAGGGCCCACACCTACAGGAGCACCGTAGTGCTGGAGTTACCTCACCCAGGGAAGCCGGGTGCACAGGTGTCCTTTGGTGTCGGGTCGCGGCGTCGTTTTCAATGGCGAACAAAGAAGACTTGCTGCTTGTGATGGTTTGAAGAAGTGTCCGGTGGAATCCAAGCCTGGATTCGGTGGAAGGATGACCTGAAAGCAGAGGGGACAGTGTTCAAAGTCACTTGGCAGTGACTCGGGGCAAGGAAGATGAATGCCCACCGTCGTCGCAGGATTCAGGTCGTTCACGGTTGCCTTGACTCTTCAGCCACGAGGTCCAGGAGGCGTCGACGACGACCAGGAGCTGGATTCGGCGTGTCCCACGATGTCTGCGGCTTACTGCGGTGTCGGCAACTCGATCGGAGCCAACAAGCCTTGGTAACAGCAAGTCTCGGGGAAAGTGTGAAGAGGCAATGGCGCAGACCAGCAAGGTCTGTGGAACTCACCCAGCAAGGGTAAGTCAGGGCAGGCCTGGAGCAACCAAGGGAGCCCTTTGGTTTCTTTGGAAAGTCTTCTGGGGACCCACAAGCCGGCTGGCAAGGGATCGCGAAGACGCCTCGGGAGGATTCTCTCACAGGGGCCCACGGTCACTCGGGACGTGGTAGGCCTCTGATCTTAGGAGGGATTCCTGCTGGAGGCTGGGACCACACGTGGTCCAAAGCACAAGTTCGTGGAACGTTGTGAAGGGGTTGCACTCGACAATAGTGCACGGTACCCAGGGGTCGCGGTTCCTCGTTACTCTTGGGGTCCACTGGCCTCAGCTTCACTGGAGACTCACGATGGCCTTTGAAAAGTCAGGAAATCCACTTCTTGGGCTGCAGGGACTTCGGACTCCGGCGGGAGCGGCATAGTTTGCGACCGTCGTTTGTAGTTTTTGGTGCCTGCCAAGCAGGGGAGTCACTCCTTGACTCCAAGGGAGATTCTTCAGTCTTCCAAAGGTAGTGGAACGTCGAAGGTCCGGGATTCTTCTTGTAGAGCGTCGTCCAGGGAAATCTAGGGTGCAATGCACAGGTTCCCCCTCTTATACTAAAAGGAGGGGAGGGACTAGCTCTATGACCCTACCTATGGGAGGGTCAGGGGAGTGGGTGGCTACACCCACTTCCCTTTGTCCAGTTTCGCGCCAGAGCAGGGACAGGTAGCCCCTGAGCCGGTTTGAACTGGCATATGCACAGAGGAGCCTTCTGCTCCCCCAGTGCAGGACTTCAAAGCACTCTAAGAGTGCACCCACCCAGCCCCAATACACTAAACCCTGTCTGGGAGGTGGTCACACCCCCTTGGGACAGGATATCTATTGTTGGGCTCCCTCCACTGCGAGTGTTGGTCATCAGCAGGAGGGCAGCCCAGTGTCTGTGACTGGTGGCATCCATTTTGTGATGCCAGGGCTCTGTCGGATTCTACCGCGTTTCCACAGTAGGTACATGTCTATCCCTCTAGAAGGGTGGAATGCTACCCCCGCCGCCAGGACTGGCGGGGGGTAGTATTCCAAGGTGTTTGACACCAAACACGACATGTTTCGATGCAGCCATTCCAAAGTTAGCATTTTACCGCGAGGATATAATGCACTTAAAAGTATATGGTTTAACCGCATCCACAAACAGCACCAGAGAATGGACTCTGAGAGCTGCAGAGGGGCCCTGCTCAGGCAGAGGCACCCCCTCACATAGAAGCCAAGCACCCTGCCCTCAGGATTGATAGGGCCTGCCTTAGGGGTGACTGATAGGGTTATATGTGTGTGTAGGAGAGATATAGGGAACCTATATCTCAGTGAGGGGTGCTAGCACTTCCTCACTCAGGCTGCAGTAGCAGGCCTGTGGTGTCAGATTTAGTCTGCTTCCCAGGGGTGGCATAATACATGCTGCAGCCCCTGGTAGGCCTGTGAAGTACCTATGCCCTTGGTACCTAAGGTACCATATACTAGGGACTCATAAGGTACCACAGTATCCAATCACTAGTGCACCTAGAGTGCACTCCAAATCGTTTAGAGAGAACAGAGAGGCTGGGGCCCTGATTAGCAGGGGCCCAGCCAGACTATAGCCAGAAACCAGTGTAAACATCAGAAAAAAAGTGGGGGCAACATAAGAGGCAGATCCTACTCTCCTACACAACCCCCCCCAAACGCAGGGACACTAAACTAACCTTGACCAGTTGAGTCTTCGTGTTCAAAGTGGAAATACCTTGAGAGTCCATCTGCATTGGCATGTTGGGTCCCAGGTCTATGTTCCACTGTATAGTCCATCCCCTGTAGGGAAATGGACCACCTCAAAAGTTTTGGGTTTTCTCCTTTCATTTGTTTAAGCCATAGGAGGGGCTTGTGGTCGGTCTGAACTATGAAGTGAGTACCAAACAAGTATGGCCTCAGCTTCTTCAGGGCCCATACCACAGCAAAGGCCTCCCTCTCTATAGCTGACCAACGTTTCTCTCTAGGGGTCAGCCTTCTGCTAATAAAAGCTACTGGCTGGTCTTGACCTTCATCATTCAGTTGAGACAGTACAGCTCCCACACCCAGCTCAGAAGCATCTGTTTGGACAATGAACTTTTTGGTGTAGTCTGGACTCTGTAAGATGGGGGCAGTGCACATGGCCTGCTTTAGGTCTTCAAATGCCTTTTGACAGCTAGCTGTCCACTGAACCTTTTTTGGCATTTTCTTTGAGGTCAGATCATTCAAGGGGGTCACTATAGATCCATATCCCTTGACAAACCTCCTATAGTACCCAGATAGGCCTAAGAAGGCTCTCACCTGTGTCTGGGTGGTTGGAGCAACCCATTCCATTATGGTCTGGATCTTGCTCTGTAAAGGCTGAACCTGGCCTCCACCTACAAGGTGGCCCAGGTATACAACCTGACTCTGCCCTATCTGGCACTTAGTGGCCTTGATAGTGAGGCCTGCCTTTTGCAGGGCCTCCAAAACATTCCTGAGGTGGACCAGGTGATCCTGCCAGGAGGAACTAAAGACAGCAATATCATCTAGATAAGCTGAGCAATAAGTTTCCATCCCTGTCAGAACTTTATTCACCAACCTCTGGAAAGTGGCAGGTGCATTTTTCAATCCAAAGGGCATCACCACAAAGTGGTAGTGCCCACCAGGGGTCGAAAATGCTGTCTTGGCTTTTGCATCATCAGCTAATCTGATCTGCCAGTAGCCAGCTGTTAGGTCAAACGTGCTTAGATACTTGGCTGAGGCCAAAGTATCAATCAGCTCATCTGCCCTTGGTATGGGATAGGCATCAGTCCTAGTGACTGCATTGAGGCCTCTGTAGTCTACACAAAACCTCATTTCTTTCTTACCACCCTGGGTATGAGGCTTGGGTACCAGGACTACTGGACTAGCCCAAGGGCTATCTGAAGGCTCAATTACACCTAGCTCCAACATTTTCTGGACTTCAGTCCTGATACAGTCCCTGACATGGTCAGGTTGCCTGTAGATTTTATTCTTGACAGGCAGACTGTCTCCAGTGTCCACCTCGTGGGTGCACCAGGAAGTCTGACTAGGGGTCAGGCTAAACATATGTCTAAACTGTTGCAGAACTTGTCTGCACTCAGTTTGCTGATGGTCAGTGAGGCTGCTTGCCAAAGCAACACCATCTACTGACCCATCATCAGGGTTCTGAGAGAGCAGGTCAGGGAGAGGGTCACTCTCCTCCTCCTGGTCCTCATCAGTTGCCATGAGCAAGCCCATGTCAGCCCTGTCAACATATGGCTTTAATCTGTTGACATGGAGCACCCTCAGGGGGCTCCTGGGAGTTCCAAGATTCACCAGATAGGTGACTTCTCCCTTCTGTTCAACTATTGTATGGGGGCCACTCCACTTGTCCTGGAGGGCTGCTGGGGCCACAGGCTCCAACACCCACACTTTCTGTCCTGGCTGGTATACAGTCAGTACAGCCTTTGGTCATGCCAAGCTTTTTGTAATTCTTGGCTGGCCTCCAGGTTTTTGGTTGCCTTTTTCATGTACTCAGCCATCCGGGAGCGGAGACCAAGTACATAGTCCATCACATCTTGTTTGGGGGGCTTGAGAGGTAACTCCCAGCCCTCTTTTACCAAACACAGTGGACCTCTCACAGGATGCCCAAACAGAAGCTCAAATGGGCTGTAGCCAACCCCCTTCTGTGGAACCTCTCTGTAGGCAAACAACAGGCAAGGAAGAAGAAGGTCCCATTTCCGCCTAAGCTTCTCTGGGAGTCCTTTAATCATTCCTTTCAAGGTTTTGTTGAAGCGTTCAACTAAACCATTGCATTGTGGGTGATAGGGGGTGGTGAACTTGTAAGTTACACCACACTCCTTCCACATTGCTTTTAGATATCCTGACATGAAGTTGGTACCTCTGTCAGAAATGACCTCCTTTGGAAAACCCACTCTGGAGAAGACTCCAATGAGGGCTCTTGCCACCACAGGGGCTGTGGTGGTCCTCAGAGGAATTGCTTCTGGGTACCTGGTGGCATGATCCACTACCACCAGGATAAACCTGTGCCCAGATGCAGTTTGAGGGTCAAGGGGACCAACAATGTCAATCCCTACCCTTTCAAAGGGTACCCCCACCACCGGTAGTGGTATCAGGGGGCCTTTGTTGTGCCACCTGCCTTACCACTGGCTTGGCATGTGACACAGGAGCGACAAAACTCCTTTGTGTCCTCTGACATATGTGGCCAATGAAAATGTGGAACAAGCCTGTCCCAGGTCTTGTTTTGGCCCAAGTGTCCTGCTAAAGGGATATCATGTGCTAAGGTCAAGAGGAACCCCTAAACTTCTGAGGTATTACCAACCTCCTGGTGGCTCCAGGGGCTGGGTCTCTACCTTCAGAATATAGGAGTCCCTCATCCCAATAAACTTTATGGGACCCACTAGCACTCCCAGCAGCCTCAGCAGCAGCCTGCTGTCTGAGGGGTTCAAGAGAGGGGCAGCACTGTTGCTCCTTCCTCAGATCTTCCCTAGAAGGGCCCCCTGCCCCCAAGAACTCAACCTGATCAGGCTCAAGTCCCTCTGGGGCAGTTCCTTCTTCAGGATCTGCTTCACCTCCCTCTGGGGGTGAATCTGTGATCTGAGACAGAGGGGAAGGCACTGCCTTTACCCTACTGCTCCTCCTCTTGGGAAGCATCTGGTCCATTGTTCCAGGATCCAGAGCTGGTTCAGTGTCATGCATTCTTGCTTGTGACCTGGTCACAGCAAATACCTCTGCAGGGATGCCCAACATCTCAGCATGAGTCCATAACTCTACTTCAGACCAGGCTGAAGTCTCTAGATCATTGCCCAATAGACATTCGACAGGGAGGTCTGCACTGACTACAACCTTCTTGAGGCCAGTTACCCCTCCCCAGGAGAAATTCACAACTGCCAGACTATGGTTGGTCTTGGCGTTGCTTGCATTGGTCACCTGGTACATTTCGCCCAGGATGATCTGTCCAGGGTCCACAAGATCCTCTGCCACCATGGTGACACTAGCACCTGTGTCCCTAAATGCCAAAGCCTGTTTGCCATTTATTACAGGCTGCTGTTTGTATTTGCCCAGATTACTGGGACTCACTAGGAAGGACATATTAAGGTCTCCCTCACAAATCAGCATTGCCTGAGTGGGCACTCTGACTAGGTCAGAGTCCACTTCAGAACCCAGGGTCAACCCTACTAAACCCTTAGTCTGTGTACCACCTCCACCAGTAGCTGAACTAGGGGGAACAGTTGCCTTAGGGGCAGGAGTGGTGGTGGTTTGGTCTTTGGACTTGTTACAGTCAGAAGTCCAGTGCCCTTTCTGTTTACAGAATTTGCACCAGGGCTTCTTTTGGCCTTTTCCCTTGTTGGACTGTGACTCCCCACCAGATGCAGATTTTTGGGGCCCTTGTGAAGACTTCTGGTCTTTTGACTTATCCCCACCTTTCTCAGAGCCCTTAGGATCTTGCTTCTTGGTGTCACCCCCTTGGTTCTGGGGTTTCTGCCTCACCCTGGTTCTGACCCACTTGTCTGCCTTCTTTCCCAATTCTTGGGGAGAGGTCAGATCCGAGTCCACCAGGTACTGATGCAACAACTGGTTCTGGCAATTATTAAGGATCTGTTCTCTCATCATCAGATTATACAATCCCTTGAAATCAGTAACCCTACTGCCAACCAGCCAACCCTCCAGAGCCTTGGTTGCACAATCAACAAAGTCAGTCCAGTCCTGAGTCTGTGCCTTCTGGGTGTCTCTGAACTTTAACCTGTACTGCTCAGTGGTTAAGCCAAACCCATCTATCAGTGCACTCTTCAGGACTTCATAATCATCAGCATCCTCTTCTCTAACAGTGAGGAGCTTGTCTCTACCTTTATCTGAAAAGGAGAGCCACAAGATTGCTGCCCACTGCTTCTGGGGGACCTGCTGTACTCTACAGGCCCTCTCCATAGCAGTTATCCACTTGTGGATATCATCCCCACTCTGGTAGGGAGGAACAACCTTGCTCAGGTTCCTATGGTCTGGAATAGATTCTCTGCCTCTAGGGACACTGTTGCTGCCACCAAGGGGTTCTAACCCCTCTCGTCGAGAAGCTCTCTGGATCTCCAGGGCTTCTCTATCCAGTGCCAACTGCTTGGTTCTGAGGGCAACTCTTGCTTCCTCATACTGCAGCAGTTTGCACATTCTTTCAGAGGAGGTCTCTCTTATGGGAAAGTATGAGTTCCTCTGGTGGACAAATTCTCTGCCAGAGTGATAAGAGTGCTCAGATTCCCTGGAAGGGGACCTATGCCTCTCATCCACTCTGTCAGTTCTCTTAGGGAGAATTCCTCTGTCCTTTTCAGGCCCCTTGAGGCCTGGCCCTTCAATCACAGAGTCCTGGTCATTCGGATTTTCATCGTCTGACCCAGATACTGTAATTGACCCACCCACTGATTCAGACCCATTGGCTCCTAGAGCCAATCTAAGATCATCTGCTGTCAGCAGATCTATCAGGTGCAGGGTTGAGGGACTCTGTCCTAGTCTCAGGTGTCTTTCAACACACATGGCTCTCAAGTCAGAGAAAGCCATGTCCTTGTACTGAGGCTGAGTGGATCCACTGGTTCCACCCTTTAAGGACATTCTAGTGTTGTGCAGTGTTGTACTACCTACACTAGTTTGTGGCCTACTGATCCTAGCTTGAGCTGTAGAAAGGGTGTGCTATCCCTTGGCACACAGCTCTAAGTTCAGTAGAACTTATCGATACTAAGCTTGACTTTATATGTACCTTAAGTACCTATAGTGGTTTTCAGTTAGTAATTCAAATAGAGATTTTCTGGTAAAACAATAGCAAGCTGGAATCCCACACGCTGCCCACCAATGTGAGAAGTTGGCCTGGTATATGCTGTTCACTAATTAAAGTGGACACCTTGCACCAGAACAATTCGACTCTTATGGTAGATAGGTTTAAGACAACCTTTATAGAAAGCTATCCTAGTGGTAGCTGTGGAGAGCAGCCTTCAGGCTAAGTCTTGAAGGAATGTAAAGCAGCTTGTTTTACCACACAATCTCTTGAATCACCAAATGAAAAGACACCACACAGGTATATATATCAAATATATATGTATTTATTAATAAACACTCTCTACTAATCTCTTTATGAGATTAGAAGTCAGGAACATATGTACAAGTCAAATATTTATCAGGATAAGTTTAGCACAATTGAATATTACAATCTTAGTTTGCTAGACCTAGGTCTAGGGCATCTAGAATCGAGGGACCCCCAAGAACCACCCCAGGTAGTTGTAGGAGACCCACAGGGGACGGACGCGGTGACCTGGCACCGATGCGAATCCTGTACGAGTCTATGCACTCAGACGCGATTGAGATATCAATGTTCAAGGTCCCTTGCGTGTTCGAGGCGAACACACCGATCGGACTCAGTACGAGTCGAAGGATACGGTCTACAGATAGGATTTGCAAGGGAGTTGGACGCGGTGTGTCTAACACAGACGCGAACCATGTACGAGTCAGTGCGAGAATCGCACGGGGAAAGTAAGAGTTTTAGGATACTTCTGGTGAACCTACAAGCAAGTCACTTACAGGGTAAGTAGTTCGAGGGCCCACACCTACAGGAGCACCGTAGTGCTGGAGTTACCTCACCCAGGGAAGCCGGGTGCACAGGTGTCCTTTGGTGTCGGGTCGCGGCGTCGTTTTCAATGGCGAACAAAGAAGACTTGCTGCTTGTGATGGTTTGAAGAAGTGTCCGGTGGAATCCAAGCCTGGATTCGGTGGAAGGATGACCTGAAAGCAGAGGGGACAGTGTTCAAAGTCACTTGGCAGTGACTCGGGGCAAGGAAGATGAATGCCCACCGTCGTCGCAGGATTCAGGTCGTTCACGGTTGCCTTGACTCTTCAGCCACGAGGTCCAGGAGGTGTCGACGACGACCAGGAGCTGGATTCGGCGTGTCCCACGATGTCTGCGGCTTACTGCGGTGTCGGCAACTCGATCGGAGCCAACAAGCCTTGGTAACAGCAAGTCTCGGGGAAAGTGTGAAGAGGCGATGGCGCAGACCAGCAAGGTCTGTGGAACTCACCCAGCGAGGGTAAGTCAGGGCAGGCCTGGAGCAACCAGGGGAGCCCTTTGGTTTCTTTGGAAAGTCTTCTGGGGACCCACAAGCCGGCTGGCAAGGGATCGCGAAGACGCCTCGGGAGGATTCTCTCACAGGGGCCCACGGTCACTCGGGACGTGGTAGGCCTCTGATCTTAGGAGGGATTCCTGCTGGAGGCTGGGACCACACGTGGTCCAAAGCACAAGTTCGTGGAACGTTGTGAAGGGGTTGCACTCGACAATAGTGCACGGTACCCAGGGGTCGCGGTTCCTCGTTACTCTTGGGGTCCACTGGCCTCAGCTTCGCTGGGGACTCACGATGGCCTTTGAGAAGTCAGGAAATCCACTTCTTGGGCTGCAGGGACTTCGGACTCCGGCGGGAGCGGCGTAGTTTGCGACCGTCGTTTGTAGTTTTTGGTGCCTGCCAAGCAGGGAGTCACTCCTTGACTCCAAGGAGATTCTTCAGTCTTCCAAAGGTAGTGGAACGTCGAAGGTCCGGGATTCTTCTTGTAGAGCGTCGTCCAGGGAAATCTAGGGTGCAATGCACAGGTTCCCCCTCTTATACTAAAAGGAGGGGAGGGACTAGCTCTATGACCCTACCTATGGGAGGGTCAGGGGAGTGGGTGGCTACACCCACTTCCCTTTGTCCAGTTTCGTGCCAGAGCAGGGACAGGTAGCCCCTGAGCCGGTTTGAACTGGCATATGCACAGAGGAGCCTTCTGCTCCCCCAGTGCAGGACTTCAAAGCACTCTAAGAGTGCACCCACCCAGCCCCAATACACTAAACCCTGTCTGGGAGGTGGTCACACCCCCTTGGGACAGGATATCTATTGTTGGGCTTCCTCCACTGCGAGTGTTGGTCATCAGCAGGAGGGCAGCCCAGTGTCTGTGACTGGTGGCATCCATTTTGTGATGCCAGGGCTCTGTCGGATTCTACCGCGTTTCCACAGTAGGTACATGTCTATCCCTCTAGAAGGGTGGAATGCTACCCCCGCCGCCAGGACTGGCGGGGGGGTAGTATTCCAAGGTGTTTGACACCAAACACGACATGTTTCGATGCAGCCATTCCAAAGTTAGCATTTTACCGCGAGGATATAATGCACTTAAAAGTATATGGTTTAACCGCATCCACAAACAGCACCAGAGAATGGACTCTGAGAGCTGCAGAGGGGCCCTGCTCAGGCAGAGGCACCCCCTCACATAGAAGCCAAGCACCCTGCCCTCAGGATTGATAGGGCCTGCCTTAGGGGTGACTGATAGGGTTATATGTGTGTGTAGGAGAGATATAGGGAACCTATATCTCAGTGAGGAGTGCTAGCACTTCCTCACTCAGGCTGCAGTAGCAGGCCTGTGGTGTCAGATTTAGTCTGCTTCCCAGGGGTGGCATAATACATGCTGCAGCCCCTGGTAGGCCTGTGAAGTACCTATGCCCTTGGTACCTAAGGTACCATATACTAGGGACTCATAAGGTACCACAGTATCCAATCACTAGTGCACCTAGAGTGCACTCCAAATCGTTTAGAGAGAACAGAGAGGCTGGGGCCCTGATTAGCAGGGGCCCAGCCAGACTATAGCCAGAAACCAGTGTAAACATCAGAA
>CAWUFW010024442.1:0-60415 GCA_963921515.1 Calotriton arnoldi | reverse complement strand
AAGGCATTGCTCATAAGAAGAGACTAAACTGTGTGAATGTCTGTATCCGTCTGTCTGTTGGTTTGTAAGCGGCTGCATGGCTTTCTGAATAGCTACATGAGTGTCTACATGGGTTATTGATTGATTGTCTGAGTATCTATATGGGTGCCTGAGTGTTTGTGTGGGTGGGGTGTGTGTGACTCTGTGCATAGATGTGTGAGTTGGTGATTCACTGGGTGCATGGTTTCAAGAGTGCATCTGTGATGGACTGTATGGGTGGGTGAGTGTGTGTATGGGTGTGTTAGTGATTGAATGTATATCTCAGTGGTACATGTGTGAGTAACTACAAATGTGAAAGGCAGTATATATGTGTGTTGGAGTATATAAATGGCTATAAGTGAGAGTGTGTGATTGTGAGAGTGGCGGTATGGATGAGTGTGTACTTGTATCAGTGATTGTATAAGAGCATAAGAATGTGCTAGTATTTGTATGAGTAAGTGAGCTGGTGTGTGTATAACTGTATAGGTGAGTAAATGGGTGTGTGATTAAGTTTTTGCATGACTGACTAGGTGTGTGAGTACCTCTATGGATGAGTGGCGGTGTGTGAGTGTTTATATAGGTGTATGAGTGCATATGATAGTCCTGTACTGAGTGACTAAGTATGAGTGACTGTACGGGTGAGTGAGTGGATGTGTGTGTAGACCTAAGAATCAGTGAGTGGGTATGTAGTTTTTGGTGTTGGAGTGTCTATGGTTTTGAGAATGGCAGTCTGTAATTTAGAGTGGGTGTATCAAAAGTTATATTAGGGTGTGAGAAGATGCATGAAATTATCACATGGATGATGTCATCAGTGATGTCATTTGAGATGTCATCAGTGATGTCACTGACCATGTCATGAGTGATGTAATATGTGACGTCATCAGCAGTGCATTGCGGAGCGCGAGTTATAGTTAGCTGAACTAACTATAACGGGGGAATTTCTATGGTTTTGTACGAGTGAAATGTCCAACTAACTATAACTGTCCCTAAAACCTATGGTTTTTTCAGTGAATTTCAAAGGTTTTTTAAATGCTAATTTCTAACTATAACGTGTCTGAAACCTATGGTTTTTTCAGTGAATTTCAAAGGTTTTTTAAATGCTAATTTCTAACTATAACGTGCCTGAAACCTATGATTTTTTAAGTGAATTTCAAAGGTTTTTTAAATGCTAGTTTCTAACTATGCCTACAGAGGTAGGACATGTGAAGAAAGAAGAAAAACGCACAGAAAGAAGCAAAAGATGTGCAGAAAGAACCAACAGAGGAGCAGAAAGAGGCCTTGTTGCAAAATCATCCTGTGCCCACAACTTTTTCAGACGGGTACTGGTGGTAACTGACTCTGACTAACCAGAGCCAGTGCTATGCTAAAAGACACTTAGAATACAGTGAAAACACCTACATACACTAGGGAACACTATGCGTTGGGGTACCCCTGTGATTAGCATGACCTCCTCTGCAAGTCCCTAGTACATAATAGGGCAGGGGATTAAAACTACCTCTTAAAACGTGCTACAGGGCGCGTTTGCACAGTGGTGAAGGGAGGGGGCCTGAGGTGACATGTGTGCAAACGCACCCCGTGGCGCGTTTTAAGTTGCGGGATTAAGTCCCCTTGAATTCTGAGGGTCCCTGGGGCCCAACTAGCCCCCCAGGTACCTACAGTTAGGACCACAGAGCTGAGTTGCAGAGAGGCGTTCCGAGGCCACGCACCTTTTTCACCTCTCTGCAACGCAACTCTGTTGTGCTTACTGAAGGTACCTGGTGGGCTAGTTGGCCCCCAGGGTCCCTCAGGATTCAAAGGGAATTAATTCCCCAACTTAAAACGCACCACAGGGCGTGTTTGCGCACATGTCACCTGAGGCCCCGCCCCTCCCTTCACCACTGTGCAAACGCGCCCCGTGGTGCGTTTTAAGTTGGGGGATTAGGTCACCTTGAATCCTGAGGGTCCCTGGGGCCCAACTAGCCCACTAGGTACTTCCAGTAAGCACCACAGGCCTGCGTTGCAACGCCTGTAACAAATTGTGCAGTTGTGTTTAGGTAGTGAAGAGGGTCGTGCTGGGGGTAGTGTTTTAGGGTTTAGGGTAGTGCAGTGGTGTTTGTGTAGTGTAGGGGGTCATGCTGGGGGTAGATTTAGGGTTTAGGGTAGTGCAGTGGTGTTTGGGTAGTGTAGGGAGTCGTGCTGGGGGAGTGTTTTAGGGTTTAGGGTAGTGCAGTGGTGTTTGGGTAGTGTAGGGGGTCGTGCTGGGGTAGTGTTTTAGGGTTTAGGGTAGTGCAGTGGTGTTTGGGTAGTGTAGGGGGTTGTGCTGGGGGTAGTGTTTTAGGGTTTAGGGTAGTGAAGTGGTGTTTGGGTAGTGTAGGGGTTCGTGCTGGGGGTAGTTTTTAGGGTTTAGGGTAGTGCAGTGGTGTTTGTGTAGTGTAGGGGGTAGTGTTTTAGGGTTTAGGGTAGTGCAGTGGTGTTTGTGTAGTGTAGGAGGTCGTCGTTTAGGGTTTAAGGTAGTGCAGTGGTCTTTGGGTAGTGTAGGGAGTCGTGCGGGGGTGGTGTTTTAGGGTTTAGGGTAGTGTAGGGGTCATGCGGGGGTAGTGTTTTAGGGATTAGGGTAGTGCATTGGTGTTTGGGTAGTGTAGGGGGTCATGCGGGGGGTAGTGTTTTAGGGTTTAGGGCAGTGCAGTGGTGTTTGGGTAGTGTAGGGGGTCGTGCTGGGGGAGTGTTTTAGGGTTTAGGGCAGTGCAGTGGTGTTCGGGTAGTGCAGGGGGTCGTGCTGGGGGAGTGTTTTAGGGTTTAGGGCAGTGCAGTGGTGTTCGGGTAGTGTAGGGGGTCGTGCTGGGGGGAGTGTTTGAGGGTTTAGGGCAGTGCAGACGTGTTCGGGTAGTGTAGGGGGTTGTACTGGGGGTAGTATTTTAGGGTTTAGGGTAGTGCAGTGGTGTTCGGGTAGTGTAGGGGTCGTGCTGGGGGTAGTGTTCTAGGGTTTAGGGCAGTGCAGTGGTGTTTGGGCAGTGTAGGGGGTAATGCTGGGGGTGGTGTTTTAGGGTTTAGGGCAATGCAGTGGTGTTCGGGCAGTGTAGGGGTCGTGCTGGGGGTGGTGTTTCAGGGTTTAGGGCAGTGCAGTGGTGTTCGGGCAGTGTAGGGGGTGGTGTTTCAGGGTTTAGGGCAGTGCAGTGGTGTTTGGGCAGTGTAGGGGGTCGTGCAGGGGGTGGTGTTTCAGGGTTTAGGGCAGTGGTGTTCGGGCAGTGTAGGGGGTCGTGCTGGGGTGGTATTTCAGGGTTTGGGGCAGTGCAGTGGTGTTCGAGCAGTAAAGGGGTCATGCTGGGGGTGGTGTTTCAGGGTTTAGGGCAGTGCAGTGGTGTTCGATCAGTGTAGGGGCGGTGCAGGGGGTGGTGTTTCAGGGTTTAGGGCAGTGCAGTGGTGTTCGGGCAGTGTAGGGGGTCATGCAGGGGGTGGTGTTTCAGGGTCTAGGGCAGTGCAGTGGTGTTCGGGCAGTGTAGGGGTCGTGCTGGGGCTGGTGTTTCAGGGTTTAGGGCAGTACAGTGGTGTTCGGGCAGTGTAGGGGGTCGTGCTGGGGCTGGTGTTTCAGGGTTTAGGGCAGTGCAGTGGTGTTCGGGCAGTGTAGGGGGTTGTGCCGGGGCTGGTGTTTCAGGGTTTAGGGCAGTGCAGTGGTGTTCGGGCAGTGTAGGTGGTCGTGCTGGGGCTGGTGTTTCAGGGTTTAGGGCAGTGCAGTGGTGTTCGGGCAGTGTAGGGGGTCTTGCTGGGGCTGGTGTTTCAGAGTCTAGGGCAGTGCAGTGGTGTTCGGGCAGTGTAGGGGTCTTGCTGGGGCTGGTGTTTCAGGGTTTAGGGCAGTGCAGTGGTGTTCGGGCAGTGTAGGGGGTCGTGCTGGGAGTGGTGTTTCAGGGTTTAGGGCAGTGCAGTGGTGTTCGGGCAGTGTAGGGGGTCGTGCTGGGGCTAGTGTTTCAGGATTTAGGGCAGAGCAATGGTGTTCAGGCAGTGTAGGGGTTTTGCTGGAGGTGGTGTTTCAGGGTTTAGGGCAGTGCAGTCGTGTTCGTGCAGTGTATGGGGTGGTGTTTCAGGGTTTAGGGCAGTGGTGTTCAGGCAGTGTAGGGGGTCTTGCTGGGGTTGATGTTTCAGGGTTTAGGGCAGTGCAGTGGTGTTTGGGCAGTGTAGGGGGTCGTGTTGGGGGTGGTGTTTCAGGGTTTAGGGCAGTGCAGTGGTGTTCCGGCAGTGTAGGAGGTCATGCAGGGGGTGGTGTTTCAAGGTTTAGGGCAATGCAGTGGTGTTCGGGCAGTGTAGGGGGTCGTGCTGGGGGTGGTGTTTCAGGGTTTAGGGCAGTGCAGTGGTGTTCGGGCAGTGTAGGGTGTCGTGCTGAGGGGTGGTGTTTCAGGGTTTAGGGCAGTGCAGTGGTGTTCGGGCAGTGTAGGGGGTCGTGCAGGGGCTGGTGTTTCAGGGTTTAGGGTAGTGCAGTGGTGTTTGGGCAGTGTAGGGGTCGTGCAGGGGGTGGTGTTTCAGGGTTTAGGGCAGTGCAGTGGTGTTCGGGCAGTGTAGGGGGTCGTGCTGGGGCTGGTGTTTGTGGGTTTAGGGTAGTGCAGTGGTGTTCGGGCAGTGTAGGGGGTCGTGCTGGGGCTGGTGTTTCAGGGTTTAGGGCAGTGCAGTGGTTTTCGGGCAGTGTAGGCGGTCGTGCTGGGGCTGGTGTTTCAGGGTTTAGGGCAGTGGTGTTCGGGCAGTGTAGGGGGTCGTGCTGGGGGTGGTGTTTCAGGGTTTAGGGCAGTGTAGTGGTGTTCAGGCAGTGTAGGGGGTCTTGCTGGGGGTGGTGTTTCAGGGTTTAGGGCAGTGGTGTTCGGGCAGGCTAGGGGATCTTGCTGGGGGTGATGTTTCAGGGTTTAGGGCAGTGCAGTGGTGTTCGGGCAGTGTAGGGGGTCTTGCTGGGGGTAGTGTTTCGGGGTTTAGGGCAGTGCAGTGGTGTTTGTGCAGTGTAGGGGGTCGTGCTGGGGGTGGTGTTTCAGGGTTTAGGGCAGTGCAGTAGTGTTCGGGCAGTGTAGGGGTTCGTGCAGGGGTGGTGTTTCAGGGTTTAGGGCAGTGCAGTGGTGTTCGGGCAGTGTAGGGGGTCGTGCTGGGTGTGGTGTTTCAGGGTTTAGGGCAGTGCAGTGGTGTTTGGGTAGTGTAGGGGGTCGTGCAGGGTGTGGTGTTTCAGGGTTTAGGGCAGTGCAGTGGTGTTCGGGCAGTGTAGGGGTCATGCTGGGGCTGGTGTTTCAGGGTTTAGGGCAGTGCAGTGGTGTTCGGGCAGTGTAGGGGGTCTTGCTGGGGGTGGTGTTTCAGGGTTTAGGGCAGTGGTGTTCGGGCAGTGTAGGGGGTCTTGCTGGGGGTGATGTTTCAGGGTTTAGGGCAGTGCAGTGGTGTTTGGGCAGTGTAGGGGGTCTTGCTGGGGGTAGTGTTTCAGGGTTTAGGGCAGTGCAGTGGTGTTCGTGCAGTGTAGGGGATCGTGCTGGGGATGGTGTTTCAGGGTTTAGGGCAGTGCAGTAGTGTTCGGGCAGTGTAGGGGTCATGCAGGGGTGGTGTTTCAGGGTTTAGGGCAGTGCAGTGGTGTTCGGGCAGTGTAGGGGGTCGTGCTGGGGGTGGTGTTTCAGGGTTTAGGGCAGTGGTGTTCGGGCAGTGTAGGGGGTCGTGCTGGGGGTGGTGTTTCAGGGTTTAGGGCAGTGGTGTTCGGGCAGTGTAGGGGTCTTGCTGGGGGTGATGTTTCAGGGTTTAGGGCAGTGCAGTGGTGTTCGGGCAGTGTAGGAGGTCTTGCTGGGGGTAGTGTTTCAGGGTTTAGGGCAGTACAGTGGTGTTCGGGCAGTGTAGGGGGCGTGCTGGGGGTTGTGTTTCAGGGTTTAGGGCAGTGCAGTGGTGTTCGGGCAGTGTAGGGGGTCGTGAAGGGGGTGGTGTTTCAGGGTTTAGGGCAGTGCAGTGGTGTTCAGGCAGTGTAGGGGGTCGTGCTAGGGTTGGTGTTTCAGGGTTTAGGGCAGTGCAGTGGTGTTCGGGCAGTGTAGGGGGTCGTGCAGGGGCTGGTGTTTCAGGGTTTAGGGCAGTGCAGTGGTGTTCGGGCAGTGTAGGGGGTCGTGCTGGGGGTAGTGTTTTAGGGTTTAGGGTAGTGCAGTGGTGCTTGTGTAGTGTAGGGGTCGTGCTGGGGGTAGTGTTTTAGGGTTTAGGGTAGTGCAGTGGTGTTTGTGTAGTGTAGGGGGTCATGTTTTAGGGTAGTGCAGTGGTGTTTGGGTAGTGTAGGGGGTCGTGCTGGGGGTAGTGTTTTAGGATTTACGTTAGTGCAGTGGTGTTTGTGTAGTGTAGGGGTCATGCTGGGGGTAGTGTTTTAGGGTTTAGGGTAGTGCAGTGGTGCTTGTGTAGTGTAGGGGGTCGTGTTTTAGGGTAGTGCAGTGGTGTTTGGGTAGTGTAGGGGGTAGTGCTGGGGGTAGTGTTTTAGGATTTAGGTTAGTGCAGTGGTGTTGGGGTAGTGTTTTAGGGTTTAGGGTAGTGCAGTGGTGTTTGTGTAGTGTAGGGGGTCATGCTGGGGGTAGTGTTTTAGGGTTTAGGATAGTGCAGTGGTGCTTGTGTAGTGTAGGGGGTCGTGCTGGGGGTAGTGTTTTAGGGTTTAGGGTAGTGCAGTGGTGTTTTTGTAGTGTAGGGGGTCATGTTTTAAGATGCAACGCTCCAATACCTGACCAGTCTGCACTACATAAAACTGCAAAAAAACTAAAAATAAAAAGTGTTTTGCACACTTTTGTCATTGGGCTATATGTGGGCTACATCTGGGTAATATTTGTGCTACATTTGGGCTCTTTTTTCACTGGTGGCCATCTTGGAAGACTTCTTTGTTATGAAGTTTCCTAATTTCCTCATTTACTGCAGTCTCCTCAGTAGGAAATGCTTTCAGTTTTTTACTTTGATTCCATCAAGAAGGCATTCAGATGTGTCACACATTTGCCATAAATTCAGAATGTTAGCACTCTAGTTGTTCATTAGATCACTGTAGTAAAGCTACTGCTCACCAAGGAGTTAACTGGAAGTCTACTGCTGGTATTGAAAGTGATTGTTTCAGTCTGCATGTCAGAATTTTCTAATGAAATAGAAGAGGATTTGAGAACTCACTTAAAACATGCCCTCATTTTTCTTTCTGCAGCACTAACCATAATTTCTATTTAAAAAAGAACCCCTCATTTTGTTCCTTTTTAAATTAAATGTTTTAAGTATTAACGGTTTATTCCAATCAAGATGGCTTCCGGTGTGCCATACTTTTTCATAAGTAAGGCTGTTAGCGCTCTAGTTGTTCTTTAGAACACTCTGGGAAGCTGCAGTAGAACACAAAGGCATCAACTGGCAGGCTGCTCCTGTTGAAATATAACAGGAAGATATTTGAGATCACACTTGAAACATGTCATAATTTTTCTTTCTACAGCACTACCCATAATTTTTATGACAAAATTAACCCCATCATTTTGTTCCTTTTTAAATTAAATGTTTTAAGTGTTACCAGTTTATTCCAATCAAGATGGCTTCAGGTGTGCCATACTTTTGTCATAAGTAAGGCTGTTAGCACTCTAGTTGTTCTTTAGAACACTCTGGGAAGCTGCAGTAGAACACAAAGGAATCAACTGACAGTCTCTGCCCTTGTTGGATGTACATGTTTTACTGAGAATGTCAGACTTCATTCTCACATGACTGAGAAAGATAATGTGAATTTACAGAAAATATGCTCTCATTTTAGCTTCTGGAGCACCTTCCAAAACTGTATGGGACAAGCATGTGAAAATAGTTTTCTCTCAAACATGATTCATGATATCCCAGCAGAAGGTTTTTCACAGGGTAAAATCACCTTAGAACACACCACAATTCCTGAAATTAGTATGGTACCATCAACAAATGAATTCTAATGTAACTAAAGTCTGTTATCACCCTTAATAGTTCTCCTTTTGGTAACCCTCAAAATCTTTGATTCACTACAAGGCATTTCAATGGGGTACTATCATGTATATTGGTCTCAAGATGGCTGCCAGCAATTCCAGGATGAAGTGCTGACAGCCAATCAGATCTCACGATGACATGTGTGGTTAGGCTCCGCCCAGATATATATGTGTTTTTATTTTTGATTTTCTCAGCAACTACTGAACGGATTTACACCATTTAACAAAAAGGGTTCTTTCTGAACCAAGAACTACCTCTTTGTCAAATTTGGTGTAATTCCGTTCAGCAGTTCGGGCTGTAGCCTTGCATAAAGTTTCCTATGGGAAATTGATTTTTTGACTCTTATTTTTTAATTTCTCCGCAACTACTGAACGGATTTACACCATTTAACAAAAGGGTTCTTTCTGAACCAAGAACTACCTCTTTGCCAAATTTGGTGTAATTTCGTTCAGCAGTTCGGGCTGTAGCCGTGTCTAAAGTTTCCTATGGGAAAATGAATGGGGAAAACACGTTTTGGGACCCCCCTTTTTTCTCGGCCCCCGCTTGACGAATCACCCCGAACCTTTCAGGGTAGGAGCGGACCGGAGCGGGCCATAAAGTTTGAAAATTTTGTGAAGATTCGTCAACCGACGCAAGAGTTATTTCAAATAGAATGTCGCGGATTTCCTATGGAAAATAGGTCCTAACTATAACTATCTACTGGCGACCGCCAGTAGATAATATATATATATAGATGTTTGTATATATATGGAGATGTTTCAAGTATATTCTAATAAGTATTGTGAATATATATGGTGAAAAGATGTTTTTTTTGTTATGATTTGGCCCATTAGTTTGGGAATGAGCTAGATGGAATAGGTTTTGAAATATAATTGGTAAGTAAAGACCAGACCAGTGACCAATTAAGAAGTTGACTGGCTAAAGACATATCCATTTGTTCCAGTAAGAAGATCAACTTTTGTTGCTTCACTTATTTTGTGCCCGGGTCTTAGTGGGATGTGTTGGGCAAACCCCTCTTTTTGATATACATGCATGCATAGTCAAAGGGCACATGGCGTGCTAATGTTGAGCGAAAACATGTGTGCCTGCAGTAGGTGAAACGCATTAAAGAAAATAGGGCTTACAGACTAAAGAAGACGTACCGTGTAACAATCAAAGTAAAAGGGCTAGTCCTCTTCCCACTTCTACCCCTGCCATTCTGCTATTTATTAGCCATTTCTGGATACATATACATACAAATGCACTGTGGAAAAACTTAGAATTGTTTTAGTAACTACTACCGTTCATGTGGCTGCTCCCACAATTTGGTGAGAAGCATAGCAAAGGCGCACTTTATTTCACTGATTATTACTTGGGCCGAAAAGATGGCTGTCAAAAAGAGTTTCCAAATGTGGCCTGAAGAAACCGTATAGTATTAAACGGGCTTTTAAAGAAAAAAGGCAGCAGCTCAACACATGGTAAACAGTTGGTAAACAACCCAAGTCGGAAACAGAGCCTGCATGCGCTCTTCCCCTACCTAATAATGTTGTGTAGTTCCTATAGTACCCCTGCAGGACCTGCGCGTTTGGATAACATAAACTGTGGGCTTGGTTTTAGACTGACTCTGTGCACCCCCACCGTGTATGTTAGCCGGATTTGCATTAGCTAGCTCACAGTGCCACTAGAATCTCCTCTTATCGGGCAGAGATTAGTTTCTGGCAACCTTAGATCATGACAGCCCTGATCCCTCAGAATCGTGGAAACAATGTACTACTTTTCGCTCAGTCACTCATGCTTACTTATTCAGTTTGTCTCAGAGAGTTACACAGAATAAACAGTCTGGGCGTTTCAATAAGTATTTATTGAACAGTTGTTATTCTGATGTAGAATATATGTGCTGCAGCAACCAGCAGACAATAGCAGAGATATATTATCAGCAGTACGATAAAAGTGAAGGGATAGTACAGTTCTACCATATTGCAAGAATCATGAATACATACATGAATATAAAAAGCATTATGAAAAGTGCGCGTACTCCTACGATGCCTAACTAGATGTACCTAAGTGTACCTAGCATGTGTGTAGGTCTAAAAGCCTAAGAGCCAAGAATCCTTCTAGGATTTAGTCGAACTCCCATACCTGAATAGAGAGAGTGTGGGACCCCGTCCTGGTCTCGAGTTGGACACCCCGCAAGGGCTGTGTTAGACCGCTGTCAGCTGGAGCGACTGCATGCAGGAGCCTCAGCGTCTCTGGTCAGTGTGTCAGCATGGAAGTCTCGGTTCCCTCTATCTTACTGTGGCAAGATGTGGTGTATTTATACCCTAAAGTATCTTGTCCCTCAGTATGGTTTGTATTGGTCTTTGATAGACATGAGGAAGACGTCAGGGGTGAACTTTGTACATATATATTATGCGGGAGATGTAGCTGGTGAAAGCTCATGCATAATTTTTGAGTACATTGTAGGCCTGTGCTCGGGAAAAACCCTGCAGTGTTCTAACCACAGACTAGATAACCTTCAACCCTCAGAGCTCGTTGTGTACTGTAGGGAACTAATGTAGGTGAAAGATCATGCCTATATTAGGGCATAGGAGATCATGACTATAATAGGGCATAGACGATTATGACCAAAATAGGGCATGTACGATTATGACCATAATAGGGCATATGCGAATATGACCATATACGGCATATATGAACGCGTCTATATTAGGGCCTCTATATGAAACATAACAATAAAGTGTCATTCATTGGCAGACACATGTAAATGAAATCCCCTGTGGAGTTTGCTTTCAGAATAACACACAGATGATACATGAGAGCTGCTCTCCTGCAAGCCGCCTTCTGTGCCTGATCTTAATAGTGCTCACATTTCAGGTTGGCCAACATTTTTTCTTGTAAGCGACATTAGCGTGATGCCCAGGGCTGGATGCACTAAGGCGGCTTTTGTTCTACAGAGGAGCAGAGCGGGAGAGGGAGAACGAAAGGACGAAGATGAAACCTGGAGCTTCTCTTCACGCAGAGGATAAAATCCATTTGCACAAGCTGGGATGAACAACTACAGAGCAAAGGGTGCACCAGAGACGAACTGGGCGAGCTGAGTGGAAAGCTAGGAACAAATTAATCACGAGAGCTACTGATGCGCCGTATTGATATAAGCGAGCCCTTCTGACGGGAGGGAAACGTAAGTGAGAATGGAAAACAGCTCAACTGCTTTATCTTTAAACAAGTTAATGTAAAGCGTGGGTGCTTTACACAGCAGTTTTCAGTAAAAACACGTTTTTGCATTTTGGTTTCATTTTAGTTAGAACTCTGTTCAGTAATTAAAAAGAAAAAAATTATTTGCGGCACCCGTGCTTTACCTTTAAACATGTTAAGCAAAAACGCGGGTGCAGCGATTGCTTCAAAAGTAAAGAAATAGAAAGAATTTTGTTTTTTCTATTTCTTTACTTTTGCATCAATCGCAGCACCCGCGCTTTAGTTTAACATGGTTAAAGGTAAAGCGCGTGTGCCGCGATTGTAGCAAAAGTAAACAAATAGAAATAAAAGCGTGCACACGCCATTTTATTTCTATTTGTTTACTGTTGTTACTATTGCTGCACCCCCACTTTACCTTTAAACAAGTTAAGCTAAAACGCGGGTGCCGTGATTGCTGCAAAAGTAAAGAAATAGGGGGAAAAAATGTATTTCTGTACTTTTTCAGCAATCGCAGCACCTGCGCTTTAGCCTAACATGTTTAAAGGTAAAGCGTGGGTGCCTTGAAGAATTGTTTTCTTTTTAATTACTGGCCCGATTTGTAATTTAAATAAAACCTAAGTGCCAAATCGTTTTTTGCAGATGGAAACAAAACATTACGGGAAAACAAATGAACATCAAAATACTTTTGCGGATGCAATCAAAACATTACAACAGAAAAAACGAACATTGAAATACTTTTGCAAAGTTTCTTTTTTATTTTGCAGTCCCAAAGAATAGTGAGAATGTAAAGATGGTATAAATGTTTTTTGAGCCGACACAAAAGATGGTATAAATGCTTTTTCAGCCAACACAAACTATCATTTCAATGTCAGCAAACACAAAATATCGTTATCGTTTCAATGCGTTCTCAAACAAAAGAGTAAAAAAAATATTGTTTTAATGTCACCAACACAAAGTCCGTTTCAATGCTTTCTTAAACGAAAGAACAAAAAAAGAGGTTCCAAAAACAGAGCTATAAACCTAACCCGTGTAGTGAGATTGTAATTACTCGCTGCTCTTGGGGAAGAGCAACACTAAAAGAGGCATGACAAATGGATGGTCTTTAACAAATCAGAATGCCGAATTTACGAGTGAAAATGCAAGCAGCCATTAGTAAAAAAATACCCTCACTGGAAGCCCACTGAGTCATTACAGCAGGTCTCGAAGAGACAGCACATGCGCTGCCTTGCTCGACCTAATGACAAAATAATGAAGTACTACTATTACAAAATGTGGCACATTATGCTGCATAATTTGCCTTTTCTTGCTGCCTAATTTACTCACCCCTGCTGCATAATTTAGCCCTCTCCTGCCGCATAGTACCAGTGGCGCTGGCTATGACTCTGCTGCTCTGAAGGTCAAGAAGTGCTACTTCGAGTCTTCCCATGAAGGCCAGTTGAAAAGAGTGGGCCCCGGTGAGCCCTGATAATGGTAGAAGGTGGGAGACCGGCACAGGGGCCCCTCGATTGCTGTGGTGATTAGAGTTTGCACACAGAGTTTCCAAAAGAAAAGATCACATCACACCCATACTGTTTTCCCTTCGCTGGCTTTCCATTGAAGCTAGATCAATTTATAAGACTGCCTGTATCACCCACAAAGCTCTGCACACTTCCACCCCTCGCTATCTGGCGAATAAACTCAAAATCTCAGGTGGCTCTAGACCTTCACGTAATGCTGAAAACTTACTGCTCAAACCTCCTTCTTCAAAAGGAAAAGATTTATGGCTCAATCCTTCTCAGACAATGCGGCTAGAATTTGGAACTCGTTTCCCCCAAACCTCCGAACCACAGCCTCTTTCTGGACTTTCAAAACAGATCTTAAAACTCTTCTCTTCCAAAGACACTTCCAGGAATAATTCAACCCATTTCATGACCCTCACGGCCGCTTGGCATTCACATGAGCTCAACTTTGTAAATATGTATTCTATACCTGTATTAACCTAATTTTGCCACCTTTCATTTTTTATAATCCTGATTGTATATGTAACTTGTTAGTGTAAATTCCATCACGTGCACCTAGTGTTACTTACTTGGGGGCATATTAGCAAGACCCACGTTAAAATTATCGCCGTTTAGCGGCAGGAAACTGCCGCTAAAACGGCGATAATGGGCTTGCTAATATGCGTTATGGAATTCCAATAGAAGCACAGGTTAGATGTCCTGCACATCTAACCTGGGCTTCTATTGGAATTCTATAACGCATATTAGCAAGCCCATTATCGCCGTTTTAGCGGCAGTTTCCTGCCGCTAAAACGGCGATAATTTTAACGGGGGTCTTGCTAATATGCCCCATAGTTCTATTGTAAAGCGCTCTGACACCTTTGGGTAAAGTTTGCGCTATATAAAACTCCATTAAATAAACAAATAAAACAGAGCTCAAAAAAGGAGCTGCCTACCCCTCAGCTACAGTCCCACCGCCATCTTTATAGCTAGCTACTTAATAATGGTATAGTACCCTTTGTTCCCGATATAAACTTACAACAATATTACCCAGTAACAAGTTTTATATGGCCACGTCTTATCGTACAAAATGGAACATCCGTGATTTTATCTATGATCCTATTACTTCCAATTTTATATATCTAGTGATGTCATCGAGGATACGTGTGATGCCATACATGACGTCATGAGTAGTGCTGTCAGGGTTAGTTTTGGTTGCTTATCTCACTGTAACTTCCCAATTTCCGGGGATTTAGGTTCTGAACCCTAATCATAACATCCCTTCAAAATAAGTATTTTTCTGTGAATTTTTCATGTTTTATACTGAAAACTTACTGATTTTAATATCTAACATTAATTTTTTCGCATGTGACCGGTGAATGCACCAAGTGTGTAATTTAATAATAATGCTGAGTGTTCGGAGGTGCCATGACTCACAAGAGGTGGAGCATTCAGTGGCTTGTGAAGTCCCTTCCCTCCCCACAATAATAAAAAGCGTATTTCTCAAGATAGACTGCTTGTACTCGAGTGTTAACATGGAACTTGACACTTGCACTGAAATAATAAACTTATGAAAGTACTTTTACTAGCACAGTTGTTCACAATAAAATATGTTGGGACAGACAACGTGCAGCGGCATGTCATAAATGTATGTATTTAGTAAAGAAATTATAGCGGTTTCAGCTGTTATACCAAAAGGAAGTCGCAAGAGGGAGCTATTAACATATAGATTGAACCATGCATTAAGGCGTAGAGCAACAAACGTTTGCTGTAATGAGAAAATAAGACGAGAACTGTGTAGGAAATTACAATTGGATGTTGAGAATAATGAATACTTCCACATGTTGATGTTTTTATCTGAAATTGTGTCATCTTAAGAAAAGAAGGCTAGATTTACAAAGATTTTTCTGTGAATAGCTGTGGCTTACTCCTAATTTACTCCTATATATGCCAGTACTAGATTTAGGCCTGAGTCTTATTTTGTTTTCGGCAAAAATAACACTATTTTAGTTTTGTCCAACTTAAAACGTAATTCACACCAGTATAAGTTAATAGGAAAACTAATCTCTCAGGGTTTTTCGAATTTCTCCCTATTGTTTTCTAAATACGCGGGCACCCTTGCACCATGGCAGCTCTTTTAGCGCCGGTGCAAGGGAAAACACAGGGGTGTGCCATATTCTTGTAAATACGGCGCATCCCTGCATTTTTTAAATGACGCAGAGCGGTGTGGCTAAATTGTTTGCAGCATAATTTCTTTGTAAATATACCCCAATGTCTTCCAGGGGTTCTATTATGCAAATCGGACCCCAGTGTACAATGTGCATTTGCACCCACATTTTGCTAATTCAGAAGGGGGCTGATATGCTCGCACTGCCTCTTCTGCAATATAAATCATGCAGGCACAAAATGTCAGCCATGAAATCCCAGGTGGGAATTACCTCTTTTACAAGGGTTGTGGACCAATGCAAATAAGGGTGCACCTTTGCTCTTATGCCAATGCTGTATTATAGATGCATGCACAATGGCAAACAAGCTGTTGGGATGCACACTGATCCTGTAGTTTAGGGTTCTCCAAAGTCGGTCCTGGAGGGCTGAATCCATGCCAGATTTTTAAGATCACTACAAGTATCTAAGTGGAAATATGCTAAAAACCTGGCATGGATCCGGCTCTCCAGAATCGACTTTGGAGAACCCTGCAGTGTAGCAGATATGATGTGGCAGAAGTCAGTTTCTCACCCAAGATGTCCTCTCAAAGGACTAAGGGGAGCCAAAGACCCCCAATGTACACCCCTGCTAGGTGATCCCTTCCTCCTCTTCAAAATATTGTCAGCTCCTCTGAGAGTGAAAAGCAGAACCAAAGAATTCATCTTTATGCAGTAGAAAGCCATCAGCAGACTTGCTAAGAGATGACAAGTGGATAGAACCAACAGACACATCAATGGACTACATCCAGTGCCGAACTGTTGGGTGTACCACATTCTTCGTCAAACCTTGGCTCCAAAGTCAAAGTCAAAGTCAAAGGATCTTGTTGAGCGCACATATCACCATAAAGGTCTCATGGCGCTTGCAGAACTCCATAAAGACTGGCGGTCAGATCTGGACAGCGTTATTTCTGATCAAATAGCCACGTTTTTAATTCCTTCCGAAAACGCTTGTGATCAGCAATGGAAAGAAGATGAGACGGAAGCTTATTCCAGAGATCGGGGGCAAGAAAGGAAAAAGATCGTCCCCCACTTCGTACCGTGCAAATTCGTAGCGGGGTGAGGAGAGATTTTGTGCTGGATCTTAAAAGTCTTCCTGGCTGATACCAGTGGAGCTTTTTCGCTAAATAACAGGGTCCGGTTCCATATATGATCTTGTGGGTGAGGCATAGAATTTGAAAACTGCCTCTCTTTCTTACCGGAAGCCAGTGGAGGGTCTTCAGACTAGGGTCTGAAGGAGATCTCGGTGGAAGATTTAAAATGAGTCTGGCAGCAGTGTTCTGTAGGATCTGAAGTTTGGAAAATAGATCTTCATTTAGGGAGGCTAATAAGGCGTTCCCGTAGTCCAGACGACTTACGATAAGAACCTGCACCAAAGGTTTCCTGGATTCAATAGGGATCCATTTAAAGATTTTACGTAGTTTCCACAGGATCCCATAGCAAGTGCCTAATACGAGATTGACATGAGTTTTCATGGACAATTTGTTGTCAATAGTTATTCCAAGATTGCGCACTGCTTGTTTAGGGGATGGGCATGGGCCCAATGCCTGGGGCCACCAGTTGTTAGACCAATACTCTTCAGCCCGCCAAACAAGATAATCTCTGTCTTGCTGCCCTTGAGCTGTAGTTTGTTATTGCCCATCCAGTTGTTAATATGGATCATGCAGTTTTTGAACTGGGTCATTGTGTCTGCAGGGTCGGGACCAAATGTGATCAACAGCTGAGTGTCATCAGCATATGACACTGCCTCAAAACCTTAGGACCTGATTACCCTGGCCAAAGGTGTTACATAGAGGTTAAAAAGCATAGGGCTCAGGATAGATCCCTGGGGGACTCCTATGCTTACCGGCCTGCTACATGAGGCCAGGGTATCTATTTGTACTGTGGTTGAACGGTTCCTTAGGTAGTTTTTGAACCAATCCAGGGCTTTCCCCCTGACTCCCACCTCCCAGAGCCGCTGTTCTAAAATGCTATGGGAGATGGTATCGAAGGAGGCTGACAAGTCCAAAAGGACCAGCATCGCTGATTCTCTTTTATCCAGCGCCAGCCTGATATTATCAACCACCTCTACTACTGCAGTTTCGGTACTATGTGCCGACCGGAACCCTGATTGCGAAGGGTCTAGAAATCCGTGGTTTTCCAGATGGGCAGTGAGTTGTTTATTTACCAGGGATTCAAGCGCCTTCCCGAAATAAGGCAGCAGCAAGATAGGACGATAGTTGCCTGGTACCCTAGGATCTGAGGTTGGCTTTTTCAGGATAGGTTTGACTTGAGCTGTTTTCCATTTGGTCGGGACCATGGCTTGATCTAATGACATGTTGAAAATCTCTGTAAGTTTAATTGTTAACAGAGATGCTATTTTCATGCAAAAACGGGGTAGGAGAGGGTCTGCTGGGGAACCTGATTTGATCTTTGCTAAGGCAACTGAGACTTCTTCACAAGTCACAGCTTTAAATTCCGACAGCAAAGGCAAAGTGAGGTGGCTATTGATGGTCAGGTGAGGGTCAATATTGTTAATGTCGTCTTGAGGGAAGGACCTATATATAGCTTTAACCTTTTCATCAAAGAAGGAGGACACTGTGTCAACCCATTCTTGCGTTGGGGAAAGAATGCGCTGGTCTGTGTGAGGGGTAGTAAACTCCTTCAATATCTTGTAAAGCTCTTTAAGATAGTGTGTGGCATTGTTAATCCTGTCTGTCAGATACAACTTTTTGGCCTGCTTAATATTGTTTAGGTAAGTACGGTGGATCTGTTTATATTTTATCCGGTCCTCAATTGTTTTAGTTTTCCTCCATTGACGTTCAGCGGTCCTGCTGGAGAGTTTGTCAATTTTTAATGCTGACGTGAACCACGGCGATGCTTTGACTTTGACCTTGACCCTTGACAAAGGTGCTACTGTGTTCAAAGTCAATGTGATTGCGATTTCAAAAGCCGTAACTACCTGATCTACGTTTTCTGTGTAAGACACAGACTGAGAGTTAAAATGAGCTGAGAAAGCTGCTAGGCTGACTTTGCGCCAAGGCCTGATCCAAGTAAAGTCATTATTATGGCAATTATTAGAGCCATCAGTGGGAATACAACATTTTAGTAAATTGTGGTCTGACCAGAGTAGCGGTAGAGGTTGCTCTACTGTAAGCTCCAGAGTTATACGATGATGTGTTTACAGCCTTGCAAATTTAAAAGCAGGATGAACTATTTCATCTGCCCCTTCAAAGAGAGATGGATCATTCATTTCATTTTTATTCTGGAAGAAGGCATCATTATCAGCAGGCGGACCTTTCCTTGGGTTATATGGGCCATTGTTGGCAACTGGCAGTGTGCTAAGTTGACACTTTAGTTTACCTCTGGTGCCCAAAAATCACCAATACAATTGCATGCCAGCTGGATGATCAAGTTATTTAGTTTGTGTATATGATGCGCGAAGAGTAGCAATGCCAAGCAGTCGAAGCACACTAAGAGGGGGTGGTACGGGTAGAAACGGAGGTGAGCATGATACAGTAAATAACAATATAATACTGTCCGTTCAGTAATTAACCTGAATTTGACTTTTTCTGCAGGTAGGTGGGGGAAGGCAGATAAAATTGTGATACACACTTGAATCTAGACGGTGCTGCGCTTTCTGGTGCCACAATAGAATCCCAAATGTGTTTAGAGCATGTTCCGGTAGGTCCTTTGAAAACAAATACAATTGGGTCCTGTGGCCATTGCTACCGGGGCTGTTCTACTGGTGAACAGTGGAACCAGTTTACTGCAATACAAGTCTCTTGCTTCGAATCTGGTTTGAGATATTTTTACTCTGCTGTTTGTGAACCCAGCTCTGTCAGTAGCACAAATGTCAGCCATATTGGCAGAAGTTTTCTAGTTGGATATAATCTGTCCTCTGTTCTAGCAAAGTGGCCAAACATCCCATCATGGAAACCAGGAACAGGATTCCCATCCAAGTCCAAGGAATGCCTTCATCTCGACCCCCAAGCAAAGGCCTCACAGAGGTGGGCAAGTAGAGAAATAACTAGTTTCAAGACTTCAGAAAGGAACATCTATATCCCCTGTTCTACTGACCCAACATTGTGTGCACATAGTACAGTGAGTCAGAGTTGTTGACTTGCTAGGAAAATGGAAAGTCATGGCGGTAATTAAAGGCCCCCCTTTGAACCCCTGCCAGACTTGAAGTTCCCTTTAAGAAAGTAGGGGTCAACATTGTTGGTCCCCTGGGTCTTCCAAAGATCTCAGGCAACAAGTGTATACTCTTGTTGTGGCCCAGGTCACAAGGATCCTGAGGGTGTGACTTTGGGAAGCACTACTACCCCAGCAGCGACTAGTGTGATCTTAGGCATCTTCTCTCATGTACAATTTCCCAGGACTGTGATCTTTGACAGAGCGCCTCCCTATTTAGATATGTTAAGGCCTTGTGAGGGAACAATCACTTCTCCACACCATATAATCTTCAGACTAAAGGTTGGTGGAAAAGCTCGAGAAAATCAAGAGGACCATGCTGACAGTTTGAAGAGCACATAGAAGGCAGTGGGACATCTTCCTACATGGCTCTTATTCATCTCCAAGGAAGTGCGATAGAATGTATTGGGATTAAGTCCCTTTGATCTCCTCTTCAGGTGCTCTTTGGGTACCATTTTGATAGCAACTTCAGTCTGATGAGAGACAGTTGGAAGATAATACCTTACTCATGGTGGCATGGCCTATGTGCTGGCCCTCAGAAGGAAGATTGCCAAGACATTGCAAAAGCAGGAGGCAGAAACCCATAAAGAAGTAGCTTGACCCAAAGGCAAACTTCCCTGGTTTCCAAGCGAGTTCGCTAATTCTGAACTTGAAGCAGATCTGCCCTCGATCTCTTGAGAAAAGGTCGGGCAGCCCTACACATACTTGAAGAAGATTAGCAATGTTAAATGAGTTGTTGACACTGAAGTCACCAAGAAGTCTTACAAAGTTTATCTATTGATGTAGGTGGTGGTTGTGAGAAGGTGGCCTGGTATATGCTGTCCACTAATTAAAGTGGGCACCCTGTACCAGTCCACACGACCCTTATGATGTATGAGGTCAAAGATAACCTTTAGAAAGCTATCCTAGTGGTAGCTGTGGAGAGCAGCCGTCAGGCTTAATCTTGAAGGAATGTAAAGCAGCTTGTTTCACCAGAGTATCAGCTCCTGAATGACTAAATCAAAGGAGAACCACACAGTAGTTATATAAAAATATGTATTTATTAATATAACACTCTCTACTAGTCTCTACACGAGATTAGGGCACAAAGCACACAATACTGAATCAATAGAACATTCGTAAGTAGCAAAATACACAGCGGGCTCCAGGGGGAGACCGAACCATATACAAAAAAAGTGGTATAACAATCACGACTTGACTAGACACAGGGCCTAGAGCATGTAGAATCGCTGGGACCCCAAGGAACCACTCAAGGTAGTGACACAGGGTGCCCACGGAGGACGGGTGCAGTGAGGAAACACGACCGCGTGCTCCGTGCAACTCTATGGGAAAGTCGCGGTTGTAAAGTTACAGTTTAAGGACACTTCTACGAGGACTTCGAGCAAACCCTTTGGAACATAGGAGGTTCTAAGGCCAACCCACCAGTGAGTACCGAGGTACCCGTGTTACCTATCCCAGAGGAGCCGGGTGCATAGGGGTCAAGTGGTGTCGGAAACCTTCGTCGTTTTCAATGGAGTTGCAAAGAAGTACGGCTGCCGGGAAGGTGAAGAGTGTCCGGTGGAATCCAAGCCTGGATTCTAGGTGAGAGGAACCTTAAAGCAGAGGGGACAGAGTCTGGGTCACTTCAGGTGACCAGGGGCTTGGTAGTCGAAAGCCCACCGATGTCGGGTGCTTCAGGTGTGAAGAAGGGATGCTTGACTCTGCAGCCACGGGGACCAGGAGATGCCGAGGACAACCAGGATCCGGAGGTGAGCTGTCCCACAAAGGATGTCGAGTGCTGAGGGGTTGATGTCCGGCTGTAGCACAAACAAGCCTTGGCAAATGCAACCCACGCAGGCAGAGTAAACAGGTTACGGTGTGGATCAGCAAGGTCCAGGAGATGCTCCAAGCAATGGGGAGTCAGGGCACGCCTGGAGCAACCAGGGAAGCCCAAGAACAAACAAGGTGACCCTCGCCAGGACCTACATGCCAACAGACCAGGGATTGGAAGAAGGGCGGGGCTCCGGAGCGGGAGTGGACTCCGGAGCTCCGTCCGCAGTATCCCCCGTCGCCACTAATCCTGAGCCCCGGGCACGAATATTTTGCATAATTCTGTGCGTCGGAACGCCTGGGGAGTGTGCTGATCCTGGTGATAACCTCAGCAGACTCCGCGTGATGGAGCTTCTTGGCGAAACTCACCCCGGTTTGGAGACACACAGGCAGAGCCAAGATGGCTAACACAAACTGCCGGCCCGGTGGCAAGATGGTGGCTGGATGCCTCTAAAGTAAGGCGAGAGGCAGTGAGGATCAGCTGTCCTGCTGAGGAGTGGGTGCACGCCCAGTGACCGGCTGAACCGGTGAGTGTTTGAGCTGCGGCGAGGGTGCGGGGCGAGAGAATCGGCCCAGTGGGAGAGCGACCACCTGCCTACCGCTGCCTCCTCCCAGCCCCCCCTCCCTTTCCCGAGAAGTAGCTGACTGTGGGGCCTCCTGGGCCCATTTTGACGCTCCAAGTCGGGCCACCGAGACTATCAACGTCAAGGCTGCAAGCGGACTAAGGGCACCGGACGCTGGCAGACTCTATCGACAGCAATCTCGGAGAGCGTCTGAAACTGCCTGACATCAAGATGGCGGCTGGGCGATTCTGCCCAGGGTGTAGCAGCGCGAAGGAGCCATGACTTGAGCAGAGAGGCTCGGACTGTTAAGGCCAGCAGGGGAGCTCTGCAACAGCGGATAGCGCCTTAGCTGCGGCGAGGCAACGAGCGCGACGGCGTTTGGAATAGCGACCAATGGGCACCGCGGTTCCCTTCCATCTCACCCATCAGAGCAGTGAGGGGGCCACTCCGGAGGCCAAGATGCGGCGATCGGGCCAAGGTAACAGGGCGGAATGAACAGAGTCCCCTGCGCTGGTGATCCCAACCACCTAAGTGATAACAGGCCTTAGAATTGACTGAAATACCATCCACAAGAGAGAGGGCGCCATGATGGCCCCCTCTGGGATGCTCTCTCCCCCCCAGACATGAATGGACACTAATGAGGCTCCCTTATCTCACCCCCTGAGTTGACCCAACGCGGTGATCTAATTTGCACCGGACTTAGTGACTATGTGACCCCAGCTGGGGGATGGTCCCGCTTACTCTTACTTTTTGGGCCCCTTGAGGTATTTTTCTTCCACTCCCTATCTTTCAGAACTGATCTGCTTCCCAGCCCCCTGTTTCTACTCCCCTCCCCCATTCCCTCTATCCTCTATTGGGGACTTGTTCTTCAATGTGTGACTATGCAACTGTAACTAATATAACTATGCAAAACTGTTATTCTTGTTATTGCTGACCGCGGAGTCCTGAGCAACGTGGCTGATGCCCGGTGGAGCTGCTAGACAGCTATAGAGGAGATCGGTCCCTGGTTCACCCCCTCGGCCGTCACCTACCCAGCCGGACATTGGACACAGTTCCTCCCGTCTCCCCGCTGTTGTCTCCTTCCTCTCCCTCCCTCCGACAAAATACCGGAACATTGTTTTTTTTTTTCCTGTGCTTTACTATGCTCTTGTAACGGATGTAATTTGTAACTTGTAACTTAATGATCCTCATGTAAAGCGCTCTGATACCTCCGGGTCTAGCCAGCGCTATATAAAACTCTTCAAATAAATAAATAAATAAAATCGCGAGGAGACCTCGAGCGAAATTACAAAGCAGCAGCCCACAGAGCACTCGGTGAATGGAGGCCGGATATCTTCAGTGTAAATGCTGCTCGGGTTCAGGACTACACGGAGTCCAATGCACAAGCTCGGGGATCGCCAACAAGCATATGCACTTGCAAATGTACGCGGTGCACAGGGCTTCAGGTTGCACGGCCCCCACGAGGGATACTGGTCTCAGAATTGCTGAGAGGTCAGATCTACCTCAGTGACCTTCGGGAACCCACCTCCTGTGTTGCTGAAATCTTCAGAGTCCGCAGGAGCTCTGGAGATGCAAGCCGGTCAGATACGCTTAGGTGCCTGCTGCTGCAGGGGAGTAACTCCTTTACTCCAAGGGAGATTCTTCAGTTGTCCAGCGTCATGCAGAGAGTTGAAGTACTTGGTTTCTTATTAGCAGAATCTTGTCCAGGTAAAATCTAAAGTCCTGTAGCCAGGTAACCCACTTTATACCCACGGGAAAGTGTTGGACAGATTCAGGGGACCCTCCTAGGGGAGGGGCAGGACAGAGGGGTGGCTACACCCATGTCCTTTGTCCAGTTTCACGCCAGAGCAGGAGCCAATGGCTCCCAGAACTGGTCTGAGCTGGACTATGCACAGGGACACCAAATGTGCCCCCAGTGCAGACTTTCTGCTCTCAGAGTGCACCCACCCAGCCCCAATACACTAAACCCTGTCTGGGAGGTGGTCACACCTCCCGGTGACAGGATGCCTATTGTCATGCCTTCCTCTGCTCGAGCTTGGCTCAGCAGCAGGAGAGCAGAATCGTGTCTGTGGCTGGCAGCTTCCATTTTGTGCTGCCCGGGTCAAGAAAGCTGGTACCGGGTAGACCGGTGACCCACAGTAGTGGTTTCAGTAGGGTGGAATCATACCTCCCACACCAGTTGCTGGTGTGGAGGTATGATTCCACGGTGTTTGACACCAAACACAACATGTTTCTAAGCAGTCGTTTTAAAGTTAGCATTTACCGCGAGGTTATAATGCAACTTAACCTATATTTCTGGCTGCATCACAGACAACTCCGGAGAATGGTCTCCGAAGGCTGCAGAGGGGCTCTGCTCATGCAGGGGCACCCTCTCATGTAAAACCCAGCACCCTGCCTTCAGGATTGATAAGACCTGCCATAGGGGTGACTGATAGATTTTTAAGTGTAGTGATTTAGATAGATATAGTGAACCTATATCTAAGCAAGTGGTGCAGGCACCAGCTTACACAGGCTGCTGTAGCAGACCTGTTGTGTAATTTTGAATGGCCTCTCATGGGTGGCATAATACATGCTTCAGCCCATGGGAGGCCTCTGGGGTACCTATGCCCTGGGTACAAGGTGTACCATATATTAGGGACTGATAAGAATACCCCAGTATCCAATATGGAGTGTACCTAAAGTACATATATAGCAGTTTAAGGGAGAAAGCAGATAGACTGGGGTCCTGGATAGCAGGATCCCAGTCAGACTAGTCTAAAAACAGTGAGACATCAGAAAGAAGTGGGGGTAACCATAAGAAGCAGATACTACTTTCCTACAGTGGTAACTCTGCTTGTAGATTAAGGAGGACACTCATCATGGAGATAAGAATGGGGAGAGTGGATAGCATGGAGAAGGTAGTGCTGGGCTCCTTTGCCCATCTGTTCTTCCAGACACATGAACTGACTCCAATGTGTACTCAGTAGTGATGCAGGAGACAATCGGCCTGTGGAAAAGAGTTTGCCAGAGAAGGTTCAAGAATGCATCGAGTTGCTATGCCTGTAGTAATTGAAAACGCCTGTAGACCATGGGTAAGACAGAGGTGTTAGTGCTCAAGCACGGGTTGGTGGATCTTCACTCCTGCAGTCTTTAGGCTTAAACACATTTCCCAAGATGAATGTCTAACTCATTCCTCAAGCCGACACACAACATACTCGATAGAGTGGGAGAGGCATAAGCGGACCGATGGAGGACCCGGCAAACCAAGAGGCTGAGCCCGGTATCAATGCTTGGAGTCCTCAAGCTGATGAGCACAGAAGGAGGCAGATTGCAGCAGCGGAGTGACTCCCAGTTCGTGGATGGACCGGACCCTCACTTAGCTCTTGCCACGCTCCAGGCATAACATGGCATACTCATGTGGGTGACCGGGTATGGTGATCGACATACCGGTTTACCAGAAGGTCAAATACCTTCTGATTAATGGGGACTGAGAGGTTAAAGAAATGTGGGGGAAAAGGGCAGACCTGGAATGTTTTTTTAAAGTGGGTAAAAGACAGAAATGGGTTAATGGGAACGACCAAAGTTAGGAAAGGGAAAGATTTTGGAAGTTCACCTAAATTTCCAGCCAATGACAAGACGCAAATGAGACATGGGAATACTATAAAACTAAGGGAATCTAAACTGATAATGAAAAAAGATCCTGTATAAATAATGGAGTAAACAGCCAGAATCTGAAAGGAATATTAGAGGAGGAATATGTAGAGGAAACGAGGCAAAAGGACAACACTTACCTCACACGTTTCCCTCCTTTCCTTCAAGGGTGATGGGCAGTCTGTGACGGGCAGCCTGAGTCCTATTATTTCAGGTAGAGAAAGGAGGTCAGTCTCCTCAGTTAGTGGTGCCACAATTTTTCAGTGAGCAGATATTGATCTATGCACATTCTAATTTGTTGTCTGGACACTCTGGGTCAGAGAAAACATCTCAAAGTATTCTAGAGCACCTCTATTGGCCTGCCATCTATGTCCAGATAAAACAAATACTGCCATCAGTGTCCGACCTGTAAGAAATAGAATCAGTACAAACCTTCCATGGTTCCACTTGAGCAAATGTCCATTATAGGTACCCCCTTCCAGAGGTTTTGGTTATTAGTACCTCCACTAGAGAGTATAAGTACATTCTTGTCATGGTTGATTATACAACTCAATACCCGGATGCTGTTCCCTATGGAAAATAAATACCAAGACTATATGATGACTAGATAATGGACCTACAGAAAATTGAGAGGAAAAAGAGGGGGAAAGATAACAGAAGAGGGGAAAAAGGAGGAAACTAGAGGAAGAAAGGAGAAAAAAGAAAGTACAGAAACATATAAAGCAAGAAAGACCGAAAGAAAGATAGACAGAGAAAAAAGAGGATGACACAAGACTTAAGAAAAGGAGAAGAAGAAGGACAGCAGAGAAAGAAGCAGAGACAGAAAGACGTAGAGAGAGGAAGAAGAGAAAGCAAGAAAGAAGGGAGAAAGGAAAAAGAAATGGAGAAGGTTTAGAAGGGGTGGACACAAAAAAGAAAAGGAGAAGAAAGAATTGGACAAAAACAGAAAAAGAAACAATGAGGAAGAGAAAAAGAGAAGAAAAAAAGAAAGAATGACAGAGAAGAAAGACAGAAAGAAGAGACAAAAGGAAATTGAGAGAAGCAGAGGAGAAAGGGAGAAAGAAGGAAACAAGTAGAGAAAAGAACAAAACATGAGAGAGAGAAATACGCGTGAAGAAAAAAGAAGACAAAAATAGAAAAAATGTAAGAAAGAAAGAAATAGAAGAAACGTTGAGAATAAAACATAGAATAAAAGAAAGGAGAAAGAAGAGAAAGCAAGAAAGAGGTAAGAATGTGAAATTGAGAAAGAATGAGATAAAAAAGGAAAAGACCGAAAAAGACAGGGGAATAAGAAAAGAAAGAAAAGGAGAAAAAGAAAGAAACAAGTAAAGCAAGAAATAAAAAGATTTTTCAAAAGCAGGTAGGCTGTATCTTCCTCCGCCGTTGGCTTCCAGCGCTTTATCCAAATGGGTGTAGTGTTTTTGAGTGCTGCCTTAGCTGGTGAACTGCTGCATAGGCTCAGACCAGCTGACACGCAACGATCACGTGCCAGCTGCTCAGAGGAAGCCTGTGAGCTGCTGGTAGCTCGTGATTGACCTGCTGGAGACACCTGTTCTAATACCAACAATATTGTTTCAAACATGTACCAAGAAGATCCTTCTACTCTAAGTTCACCTTCATTCTCAATTGTCTGTGGTCTCCTCCCCGTCCTCAGCAGTGTTGCACCCCTGCTCCCATCGAAGCAGACGCTAATTTACAGAAAGTTAAATCTGGATTAGTGTTTCACTGTTAGAGGACTGTGCTGCAAAGCCGCATTGCAAGTGCCAAGGGTGAGTGCTTTGTATGTACTGCATAAGCGAAGAGGTAACTTTAAGTGTCAATTCTATATTCTATCCAACACTTTCCCTACTGTTTCACTGACTGGAGTGGGAATAATGCATTTTATCCCTCCGCTATCCAACACTTTCCCTACTGTTGCACTCAGTGAAGTGGGAACAGTATTTTTTACCCCTCCGCTATCCAACATTTTCCCTACTGTTGCACACTTTGGAGTTGGAATAGTAATTTTTACCCCTGCGCTGTCCAACACTTTCCCTACTGTTGCACTCATTGGAATGGGAATAGTAATTTTTACCCCTCCGCTATCCAACACTTTCGCTACTGTTGCACTGACTGGAGTGGGAATTGCTTATTTTTGTTAAGTATACATTTTATTGTTGTGTTGAGTGTAGTGGGAATAGTAAATTGTAGTATTTTGTAATGTTATACTTTATGTAATTTTATATTTATTGTAGTTAGAATAGTAAATCTTATTTTTGTGTGGTGTAAAATATTTTGTTACTGTTCTTTTGTTTTAGGTGGGAGTAATTATTTTTATATTTATTTAGTAGAATTTTTTTTTCTTTTTTAATGTGGTGGGAAATGTTTATGTATTTATTTTAATTAGTAATAATTTATTTTATGTTGTAATTTATATAATTACGTGTTTGATTTATAATAAATAATATAATTTGCAACATTTTTTGTTTGTAACTTATTTATAATTAAATTGTAAAATATGTGTGTTGTTTGATTTTTATTTTAAATTACATTGATTCTCTTTTTTAATATGTTATGCTTTTGGTATATTTAAATATGTTTCCATATATTTTTAATGATATTATGCAATTTAAGATTTCTTAAATTATATTATTAATTAAAATATTCGTTTATATTTTTAAATATGTATAATTATATATATAATTATATATATATGTGTGTGTGTGTGTTTACATTTTTGAAAATAAGTTTATTTGTTGTATTTGTTAAAATATACATTTAATTATATTTTTTTATAAAGTTAGTATTTAATTTTTCTTTAGTTTAATATTTTAAAATATATATATTTTAAAATCGATATTATTGTAAACAATATTTCTTATCCCCATTTTTTTTACTTACCTGTTTAAGTATGAGGAGTTGATATTTTTGCATTCTATATTTTTACCTCGATATTTTTTACATCTATTTTTTTGTTGTCGATATTCTGTCAGTGAAACCAAATGGAATAAAAGGTGCAATGTCAGAGTAATATCATTATGTGGGTGGCCAATACATCATGACGTATACTCTCTTGTGCATCATGACACGTGCGTTACGCAGGCGTTATTTATTTTTAGTTATTTAGTTACTGTTACAAGATGGATCTGTAAATGTAAAAACAATATGAAAATTAAGTTGCATCAAAGCACTTTTATTTATAAAGTGAAATGGCCGTCAGCAATTTTCTGCCTGGTCCTCAAAAAAAAAGCTACAATTAAAAAGAAGAGGGTGTAATGGAGGAGCAGGTCAGGGTAGCATTGAGGGGAGGAAGTTAATAGAAGCACACGAGGAGGGGAGCAAGAAGGAGGGCAAGGAAATGCACACAATGGAGAGACCAACACTGGGGGAGAATGGAGAAGGATACGAGCAAGAGCAACACGGACCAGAGGGCTGAAGAGAAGCACACAGGCAACAGAGAGCAACATTGAGACCTGGGGGGAGAAGCATATGTACAAGGGAGAGCAACACATGTGAAACAGCTAGAAAACACATGCATTCTCATGGAGTGCTTTTGTAAAAAGAAAAAAGTAGTTCCCTAAATCTGAGCAGTTGAAGGACACAAGTAAAGAGGTTACCCTCAAGGGCAGGGAAAAACAGAAGATGGACAAGGCAAGCCATCAAATTGAAAGCAAGCGAATGAGAGTGACAATAGGCCAACCAATGATAAGCAATGGGCGGGCTTTAAGCCCACTTTGAGTTCTTGGTAAGCTGACAATAGATCTTTTGCAACCATACCACAGCTTGCGCTATCTGGTAGAATTGACCTAAAAAGCTTACCTCCCCAACTTAAACATTTTGTTTACATACATTTTATCTAGTATACATATGTCTAAATAGTAGACTTTTTTTTAACTTCACTACATCGGCTGTATGAATAATATACATTTGTTTTTTTACATTTTCTTCTGCATGATTTCGTAGTCATGTAATCCTGTCATGTTAGCTGTATTTAAAGTAGATTCCTTTGGAAGTAACTTGTTCTAGCCATACTGTAATTTTCACAATTTCTTTGGCGTTACTGGGTTGCCCTAATGTGGTATCTACAACATGTGTGCAATGTGTGACCTATTACAGGTAACATCCACTCCAAGAACCTGATCTGCAGAGTTTCTCAGGGCTCATCTCTCAGTCCACCCTGTTCAATATCTACATGACTCCACTCGCTAACATCATAAGATACCACAGCATAACCACCATATCCTACTCTGATGACACCCAACTCATCCTATCCCCGACCAACAAGACAACTACCATCAGAACCAACTTCACTAACTGCATGATGAAGGTAGCAGAATGGATGAGAACCAACTGCCTGAAGCTCAAGTCTGACAAGACAAAAGTGCTGGTCTTTGGACAAACAAACTCTCCCTGGTACTCCACCTTGTGGTTGTCAGAGGTAGGATCCACATCTAAACCCATGACCATGCCAGAAACCTAGGAATCATGTTGGATGATAAACTCAACAGGACAGCACAAGTCAAAGACAGTTACCTCCTCCTGCTTCCACATCCTACACATATTATACAAGGTCTTCAAATGGTTGCCCTTGAACACCAAACGTTCTGTCACACAAGCGCTCATCACAAGTAGACTCAACTATGGCAACACACTCTACGCCTGGATCTCCAAACAATTCCTACACAGACCCAGACCATCCAGAATGCCACAGCAAGACTCAACTCCCACATAGCACCCACATATTGCCACACTTCAGAGAGCTCTACTGGCTCCCCAGACACAAATGCAGCCAATTCAAACACGTCACGCATGAATACAAAGCACTGCACAATATTGGACCAGCCTACCTGAACAACCACTTGCACTTTCACCAGCCGACCAGACACCTACGATCAGCCACACTCTCACTCACACTCACACACCCCACATCTACAAAAGCAGACCTAGAGGTCACTCATTTTCCTACATCGCACCCAAATTCTGGAACGACTCCCCTCAACACATCAGAGCCTTCTCCTTGTTTGTTTAATTTTTTAAGAGGTTGAAGACCTGGCTCTTTGACTAACTGCGGGGCACAGCACCTATTCACCTGCCCAAACATCTGGATACCCTCCTGGGTGATTAGCGCTCTTCACAAATCCACACAACATAACATAACATGATTTTAACAGTTAGATCATTTTAGCCTTTTATCATTAATAAAAGTGAATTCAAAGATTGAAAAAAATTATAACAAAGGTTTCTGACACAGATCAAGAACGCTTCATCAAACAGCATCCTAGGCAAGTATGTGAGTTGATTCACTTTACAAAGTCAAATCTATCTCCACATATTCTGATGGTTGTGGAAAATGTATTTGACAATGTAGTATGGCCATACATATTTCAAACACAGAATGCGTTTTTGGTCCAGCTTTAACACTGTCATGAAAAAGATATACATTAGAACCAAGGCTTGGTATAACTTCAATGGTTTGCTACATAGACCTGTAAATTTACAGAAAGGGGCCATGCAATGATGCCTGTTGTCACCTCTCCTATTTAGCTTAGTGTTACAACGTTTAGCGATTGTGTCATGAGTAAAAAAGGGTCAGGTGACAGCATGAGACATAAGACCAGACAAGAAACAAGAAAAACATGGATGCACAAAAAACGATCAAGATCAGAGACCAGGAGACTGTGGAAGACTGACCAATGGTGGTTAGGGCTGAGATACAGGGGCCAGGTCTTCCAGGTCAGTCAGAGCAGAAAGACTGATCTAAACAAAGAAAGGAGCATTTAAGCAGGAGTATAGTGACAACAAGTTGCCTCAAGCACTTGGTTGTGTGGGTCCCGTATACTCAGTTTTCTCACTGTTTCTGCGTTCCCTGCACCTTTTGCTTGCCCTATCTTTCCTTTGTGTTTCTTCCTGCCTACCTGCATCGCCTGCCAAGAAGGAAAGTCTGTCAATTTTGAGCCTTTTAAACCTGAGCTTAATCAGAAGTCCCTCACACGGAGAGGATCTCCTCTTGCTCCCGAGAGCCTGGGTACTTCTCAGGTTTGTTACCTTTGCTACCTATCGGAGCATCAGATGAGCCACATGAGGATTTAGCTTTCTTAGTATTTTTTATTAACACTTTATTTTTGAATTTTGAAACATAGCATAAGCATACAATGATGAATCATCAGTAGTGAAAAGAGGATGGCACAGTTGTCAAATCATGATGTGAACAACAATGAAAAACGAGACATATCAGTGCATATCATGTCAATAGTGCATGTCATCCCATGCCAAAACAAGAATAGAGAAGTGTCCCAAAGTCTGTCCAGATGCCAAAGAATTGGAGTTAGAACAGACGTGCAGAGTCCGCACACTCAATGAGAATCCCCATGTTTATTGGGTAGAATCAGGCATAGACAGGGTTTTTAGGTAATTCCTCAGAGGTTGCCAGATATCTTTTGGGCAGGAGGTGGGAGGCTGCAAGGCTGCATATAACTCACTAGTTGCGTCACAATAGATGAGGCTGTGTATCCATGCATCTACCGTAGGTGGGTGCTTACCTCCCCAATATATGCCAACCTCTCTCTTGGCTAAAAGTAAGGCAATGACAGTATACCTGCGCACGCATTTAGGGACGTCATGGACATAACCCAATAAAGCGAGTAAGGGGGAAGGGTCAAATGCCATCTGGGTCATCAGAGAGAGTCTAGTGAATACCTTCAGAATATTGCTACCTTAGGACACGTCCACGCCATATGTGCAAAATCTGGCTCTTGAAAACACTACATTTGGGCATTTTGACGTTTGAGTGGAGTCAATGCTGGCCCGCGCTGCAGGTGTGGCATATGCTCTGCGCAAGAACATGCAGTAGCTTGTGACAGAGGTGAAGAGAGACTAGGCATGTCTGCGCACAACATGTAGCCCACACCTTGTCCGTTAGAGAGTGCCCCATGTCCGTCTCCCATGCAAGTCTGAGTCTGGAGTCATGGGTTGGTAGGAGGTTCAGGCAGGAGTGGCATAGTTTAGAAATGAGCCGGTCCCCTTCTGAGGCATTGATCACCCAAGAGCTTGCCTATATCTGGATCTTTAGAAATCAGGTGCCAATGTTTTTGAACCGTATTCACAATTTTCTTGCTTTCTTTGCTGTAGGTAATTATTAGTCTTGGGGCTTCCTGTTGCGACTGTTCTAGTTCTTGATGTTGTTTCTCCTTCTTCATAATTAGTATGTCATACTAATAGGCAAGCTCCTGGGGACAAAACCATTGGTAACTTACAAGAAAACTAAATCTCTCAAGGATCAACTAGTGCCAAACCATCTACAAGAGATCAAAACCAAAAACTGGCTATCAGAAGCACAGAATGGATTTATCAAATGCAACAACTGCAAAGCATGTAAAATTGGACCAAACAAAAAAGATTTGATTGACAGAGAAGGAAAAACAATTCAAATTAAACAACACATCACATGCAAGACAACACATGTTATGTATGTGATAGAGTGTTACTGTGGTCTCCAGTACATAGTGAGCACTACATGTATGTTAAAGAAGCGAATTCTTGAGCACATAAGAACGGTGAAAAACAAGAATACCAACTATGCCACAGCATAACATCTGATGCAGTGTCAGAATGCAGACTGGAAACAATGACTTTTATCGGACTAGATGTGGTACCACTGAATGAACGTGGGGGAGACATGACTAAAAAATTGAGACAATTGGAATCACGATATATAATAAGACTCAAGACGAAGACGCCGACAGGCCTTAATAACGATGAAGAACTTTTCATACTCCTATGAAGGATTAGTACATACCCACTGTGCAATAGAGTTAGAAAGTGAAGAAAATACCATTACTGGGGAACTGATGAATTATGGTACTATACCTTAACGGCAGTATCACTGGTACAACATCATTAATGTATTGTTGACAATCACAAATAATGACAATGATTGGATCACCGACACTCAGCTCATTATAGGGACCAGATCCTTAAATTGTGCATAACAATTGAGTACATACTTTAAAATAATTGATTGCCTTTAATATGCGCAAACATGTTTGCAATACGGTTGTTCAATGACGTCAATTTATGTATGTGAATTGGTACTACACCATGAATTGACGATGTGTCAATAAATTGCATTTATCATTCACATTATTCAGTACGAATTGATGGTATGTCAATTAGCCGACATTACTAATGATATCTTTGTACTGGGCACTACATTTGTAGTACAACAAACAACAACAAAAAATGTTTTAAACCTGAAGTGAATCTGTAACGCTATGATTTTGAACTGCAACTCCCATCATGCCTCATAATGGGCTAATTGTGGAAGTAGGTAAATATATGACAAGTGAAGAAAGACTCACCTATCGTGAAAAAGACCCTGTGAGGTCAAAACGCGTTGCTGTAGCAGTGGTGTTCACCAAATAAAGAAGAATTATTGAGGATTCATTGAGTGCAACGTTTCTTTGGCTACAATATGACTTGTGAGCTCTAAGGTTCAGCCCATCGCCAGCACCCGCAGCAGAGCGTGCCAGGACTGAACCTGTTTGTGCATATATATATATATATTAAATAGTACGCAGGACACAGGGTCCCTCTTGGGGGCAAAAAGGCACCTGTCTTGTAGGCAACCCAACCAACAGATCCTGATTTTTTGGGTGTGGATAGAGTGAAACAGATGAATCCATGACTAAGCAGGTCCTGTGATCCCCCCTCCCCCCCCAGAGTTCCACCACATATTCTGTGGTCAGTAGTGTTGAGGCTGCTGAGTGGTCAAGTAGTATAAGGGCTGTTTTCTTATCTTCATTGATTGAAAGAAAAAGCTCATCCCTAGTAATAGTTTGGTCCCTCAAGGGTCTAAATCTGGACTGGAGGTCATGGATAACATGGAGGTAATTTCTTACACCTGTGTTGATGCAGGCAGTTATAACGTTTATAGTGAGCTTTGCAGGATAAGGGGGCAGTTGTTTGAAACAAAAGTCTGAGCATGGGTGAGTTGGGTGATTTTATTATACTAGCCAAGGTCTGTAGCTCAGAGGAATCCTTAGGCTTGAAGCAGGAGCCTGGGATGTATTTGTGGCTTCAAAGTTGGTGGGAAGGGGGATTGAGAAGGTGCTTTGGATACTGAGTTAAACATTTTGGCAATTTTTGATTTAAATAAGTCTAGCTGCTCTTCACTTATGGTAGGGAAGGCAGTGAGTTAACTTTCAAGGCACCAGATTTAGACCGTTCTTGTTAAAGGTTTGAAGATCCTTGGATGGATACTAATATGTTCATTAAAGTAGGACTTTCTTGCTCATGATTGCTTCAGTTTTCTTCACCTTGTACCATTAGATATTGTGGTTAGGGTGTTTAGGATTATCTAGCACTTCATTAAATGCCTTGCAAGGGTTTTCAAGGTTTGGCTGGAACTGGATTAGTTGCAGTGGATAAACTTTTCTAATAGAAACAATTCAATGTGGTATGAGGGGTTGTTAGGTTTGATCGCTCGGTCTTCACAGCTTTGTATGTAGACTCAAAATTCTCTGAGGTAATAGTTCTGAGGTGCCTTAAAGGGACAGTAGCCAAAGACTTGGAGTTGATCCAATTTTTGCTTATATTAGATAGATTGATGGTGACAAATGAGTGACACACCCAAACCTGTTGTTGCACCGCTAGGTCCCAGGAATGAGGTGTATCTTAGGTTGGTGTTGTTGATGCAGGTCAAATATTTACCATAATTACCATATGTGTGGGCTAGCCTATCCTCTGCTGGGCTCTTATGCTTAAGTTAATTTTAAGACCAGGGAAAGAAGGTCTTTAAGAGCAACAACTGAGTTCTCTTTCAACCTTATATCTGTGAGACTCACCAAATGACAGTTGGAGAAGGTGAGGAGGTCATTGATGTCAATAATGTGTTATAAGTTTGAGCTGGTGTGAATAAGACTGAATTTTATGAAAGGGATGTGTGGATCTGAACACTGGGGCTTAGCCGACATTTTGGGATGTGGCACACAGTGCTACTGAGCAAAAAATGATTTGGGTTTGGTGCAATGGAAGGGAAGGGTGTTTTCGGAAAGGGATGGAAATGTTGTTGAGACCCCACAAGCAGTTGTTCTAGTGCAGTGGTACTCAAAGTACAGCCCGGGGGCCGCTTGCGGCCCTCTTGACCTTTACATGCAGCCCCCCTGGTGAACAGCAGCAAAATCTGCTGTATAGTTGCTAAGCACTAATCGTCAGAATTTTTTTTTTAATAAATGGGCAAGCATTCATTAAAATGCAAATAAATGCTTGCCCATTTATTTAAAATGTTTTTAGACCTCCTTACACAATCCCTGACCCACCCAGACCCCCTACCGCCACCCGCTGGCATCAGTGCAGCCCTCGGTCACACCACCAACCGTACTTTGTGGCCCTTGGGCAAATGTTTGCGAGTACCCATGTTCTAGTGGATGACTTAGGAATGTGGAAAGGGAAGAGAGAGGCCAGTAGGTTTGTGTTTGTAGATTTTACTGAAGTGGATGCTGAATGAGAGGTTGATTGTATTTTAGAGGGATTGGTGTGGTATTTATGAAAGGTTGTTGTTACTGGTTAGTCTTATTCTAATACATTGTTTTGGTTATGAATTATTGCTTTGTATTTTCATTCCAGTTGAGAATACACCAATCATCTCGTGCGCTCTATACCTAAGATGGATGCCACAAGATGGTTCAGTTGTAATGTTTATGCTGTCTCTGGGGACCTTCAACAATAATAAATTAAGTTTTACTTACCTTTCCATATACCGTGCCTTGTTCAATTATTGTTGAGATGTTGTGAGAGGAGTTTGGGATTGCACTGGCTTCTTGTTTGGTCAAAAGTTTATTGTGCATCCAATAAAGAATTGTGTATTGTGAGTCAGTGTAGTGTAAACCGAGTGTTCTCTTAAATATTGAATATTGTTGTGTACTAACATGATGAACAAATCATAGAGGGACAAAATAGCAAAACGTAAGTACACACAGAGAAGTATAGATTTACTATTCTTAGCTCCACACGTATGTACATTGACAAGATATATATATATATATATGTATATGTATATTATCTAATGGCGGTCGCCAGTAGATAGTTATAGTTACAACCTAATATCCATAGGAAATCCGCGACATTCTATTTGAAATAACTCTCTTGCCGGTTGACGTATCTTCGCAAAATTTTCAAACTTTATGGCCCGCTCCGGTCCGCTCCTACCCTGAAAGTCTCGGGGATTCGGCCAAGCGGGGGCCGAGAAAAAGGGGGTCCCAAAACGCGTTTTCCCCATGCAATTTTCCATAGGAAACTTTAGACACGGCTACAGCCCGAACTGCTGAACGGAATTACACCAAATTTGGCAAAGAGGTAGTTCTTGGTTCAGAAAGAACCCTTTTGTTAAATGGTGTAAATCCGTTCAGTAGTTGCTGAGAAAATCAAAAGTAAAAAGATAGTGATATCTAGGGCCGCGGATCCTCCCGAGCACGAGCTGCATGTTAATTGGCTGTCAGCTGGCTGTCAACATTCCGATTCAGGAAATGTTGGCAGCCATTTTGTCCCTCGGTAGAACCGAGGGACAGAAACAAGTGCGCAAAGCGCACAAAGGGGGCAGGGTAGAAACACCCTGACCCCCTAGGTCTGCTCAGGGGTGCCACAAGGACCCCCTGGGCAAAAAAAAAAATTCTTTTTTTTAAAAAAAAATCGGCAGGATGCTGAAAAAAAAAAAAAAATCAAAGCGCGGTCTCCCGCGCTTCGATGTTAATTGGCCCCCGGGTGGGCCAAGTCCCGGGGGCATGCTGGGGGGTTAATTTTATGTGTGGGGGCCTCTAAGGGCCCCCAAGCCCCGGGGACCACCACCCCCCCCGGGGCTTTATGTATAAAGAAGCGGGAGGGCTCTGAGCCCTCCCGCAGCCCCGGGGACCACCACCTCCCCGGGGCTTCTTTTTTAAAAATTAAAAACCTGTGTGGGGGGGGCTCCAGCCCCCCCACACGCCCCGGGGACCACCACCTCCCCGGGGCACTAAGAAAAATTAAAATGGGGGTCCGTTTTGGACCCCCAAGCCCCGGGGACCACCACCTCCCCAGGGCTGTGCTGATGTAGGGAGGGGGCCGCGCGGCCCCCCTCCTGGAGCCCTTGATGGCCCTGGGGACCGCCACCCCCCAGGGCCGGCTCCTGCAGTGTCCCGGGGTGCCTACCCCCGGGACACTGCTGTTTGCAATGACAGGACGGGAGCCTCGCGGCTCCCGTCCTGTCATTGCAAACTGCTTTGGATATTGGAAGAGAGAGCAGGAAACCTGCTCTCTCTTCCAATATCCAAAGCCGATTGCTTTTCCACACGGGGAGCAGCATGTTAGCTGCTCCCCATGTGTAAAAGCAATGCCGGCTCCCGTAGGACACGGGGAGCCGGCGGGACTGTGGGGGGATTGGGGACCCCCCCACAGTCCCCAACCAGAGGCCAGGCCCTGGGGGATGGGGTCCCCGGGGCCATAGTGGCCAGGAGGGGGCCACGCAGCCCCCTCCCCAAAGGAAAAAAAAAAAAAAAAGTGCAAGGCCGGCCCGGGGATGGGGTCCCCAGGGCCTTAAATGGCCTGAGGAGGGGGGCCACGCAGCCCCCTCCAAATAAGAAAAAAAGAGGCCATGCCCCGGGGATGGGGTCCCCGGGGCCAATACAGGCCCAGGGAAGGGGGCCACGCGGCCCCCTTCCCGTTTTTTTTATTTTATTTTAATTAAAAAAAGGGGTAAGGCCCTGGGGGATGGGGTCCCCAGGGCCTAAAAATAGGAAAAAGGAAGGGGGGCCACACAGCCCCCCTTCAGGGGGGGGGGGAAACGATCAGGCCCGCAGGCGCGTTTGCAGAGGGGGAACGAATTCCCCTTGAATACTGGGGGTCCCTGGGGGCCAACTAGCCCACCAGGAACCTCCAGTATGCGCCAGGGGGCTGCCTTGCAGAGAGGTGTACAGAGGCCATGCCCCTTTTACACCTCTCTGCAACGCAGCTCTGTGGCGCTATTTGGAGGTATATGGTGGGCTAGTTGCACCCCAAGGACCCTCAGGATTCAAGGGAGTTAATCCCCGACTTAAAACGCGCCACGGGGCGCGTTTGCACAGTGGTGAAGGGAGGGGCGGGTCTTCAGGTGACATGTGTGCAAACAGGCCCCGTGGCTCATTTTAAGATGGGGAATTAAATCCCCTTCAATCCTGAGGGTCTCTGGGGCCAACTAGCCCAACAGGTACGTCCAGAAAGCGCCACAGAGCTGCGTTGCAGAGAGGTGTAAAAGGGTGTGGCCTCTGTACATGTCTCTGCAACGCAGCCTCTGGCGCATACTGGAGGTTCCTGGTGGGCTAGTTGGCCCGTAGGGACCCTCATGATTCAAGGGGACTTAATCCCCAACTTAAAACGCGCCACGGGCGCGTTTGCACAGATGTTACCTCAGGCCCCGCCCCTCCCTTCACCATTGTGCAAATATTCCTCTAAAATCAGCCGAAATCCGAATTCTGATTTACTCACCTGTTATCAGGAGAGACCTCAGTGCTGCATCTTTCAGCCCAGTACTGGTCCTGAAAAGTAATTTTAACCGTACTTAGCGGTAACTTGAATTTCCTTCATAGGCTAACATTGACTGGTTTCACTTGGAAATTCTTCTAAGTGTGGAGTTTTGTAACTTTAAAATATTCCTCTAAAATCAGCCGAAATACGAATTCCGATTTACTCACCTGTTATCAGGAGAGACCTCAGTGCTGCATCTTTCAGCCCAGTACTGATCCTCAAAAGTAATTTTAACCGTACTTACCGGTAACTTGAATTTCCTTCATAGGCTAACATTGACTGGTTTCACTTGGAAATTCTTCTAAGTGTGGAGTTTTGGAACTTTAAAATATTCCTCTAAAATCAGCCGAAATACGAATTCCGATTTACTCACCTGTTATCAGGAGAGACCTCAGTGCTGCATCTTTCAGCCCAGTACTGGTCCTGAAAAGTAATTTTAATCGTACTTACCAGTAACTTGAATTTCCTTCCATAGGCTAACATTGACTGGTTTCACTTGGAAATTCTTCTAAGTGTGGAGTTTTGGAACTTTAAAATATTCCTCTAAAATCAGCCGAAATCCGAATTCCGATTTACTCACCTGTTATCAGGAGAGACCTCAGTGCTGCATCTTTCAGCCCAGTACTGATCCTCAAAAGTAATTTTAACCGTACTTACCGGTAACTTGAATTTCCTTCATAGGCTAACATTGACTGGTTTCACTTGGAAATTCTTCTAAGTGTGGAGTTTTGGAACTTTAAAATATTCCTCTAAAATCAGCCGAAATACGAATTCCGATTTACTCACCTGTTATCAGGAGAGACCTCAGTGCTGCATCTTTCAGCCCAGTACTGGTCCTGAAAAGTAATTTTAACCGTACTTACCGGTAACTTGAATTTCCTTCATAGGCTAACATTGGCTGGTTTCACTTGGAAATTCTTCTAAGTGTGGAGTTTTGGAACTTTAAAATATTCCTCTAAAATCAGCCAAAATACGAATTCCGATTTACTCACCTGTTATCAGGAGAGACCTCAGTGCTGCATCTTTCAGCCCAGTACTGATCCTCAAAAGTAATTTTAACCGTACTTACCGGTAACTTGAATTTCCTTCATAGGCTAACATTGACTGGTTTCACTTGGAAATTCTTCTAAGTGTGGAGTTTTGGAACTTTAAAATATTCCTCTAAAATCAGCCAAAATACGAATTCCGATTTACTCACCTGTTATCAGGAGAGACCTCAGTGCTGCATCTTTCAGCCCAGTACTGATCCTCAAAAGTAATTTTAACCGTACTTACCGGTAACTTGAATTTCCTTCATAGGCTAACATTGACTGGTTTCACTTGGAAATTCTTCTAAGTGTGGAGTTTTGGAACTTTAAAATATTCCTCTAAAATAAGCCGAAATACGAATTCCGATTTACTAACCTTTTTCTTACTCAGTGTTGGATCCTGGATCCAGCACTGGTGCATCTCCTGTAAACAGTTGAAAGAATGCGTTTAAGTCATACAGGCGATTTTTAGGAATATTTGTAGTTTGTGAAAATCGACACTTTGAAACTTTTCTGCTGAAAACCAGACAATGATATCCTATGGAAGGAAATTCAAGTTACTGGTAAGTACGGTTAAAATTACTTTTCAGGATCAGTACTGGGCTGAAAGATGCAGCACTGAGGTCTCTCCTGATAACAGGTTAGTAAATCGGAATTCGTATTTCGGCTTATTTTAGAGGAATATTTTAAAGTTCCAAAACTCCACACTTAGAAGAATTTCAAGTGAAACCAGTCAATGTTAGCCTATGAAGGAAATTCAAGTTACCGGTAAGTACGGTTAAAATTACTTTTGAGGATCAGTACTGGGCTGAAAGATGCAGCACTGAGGTCTCTCCTGATAACAGGTGAGTAAATCGGAATTCGTATTTCGACTGATTTTAGAGGAATATTTTAAAGTTCCAAAACTCCACACTTAGAAGAATTTCAAGTGAAACCAGTCAATGTTAGCCTATGAAGGAAATTCAAGTTACTCGGTAAGTACGGTTAAAATTACTTTGAGGATCAGTACTGGGCTGAAAGATGCAGCACTGAGGTCTCTCCTGATAACAGGTGAGTAATCGGAATTGCATTTTGGCTGATTTTAGAGGAATATTTTAAGTCCGAACTCACCTAGAAGAATTTCCAAGTGTAACAGTCAATGTTAGCCTATGAAGGAAATTCTGCTACGGTGCAATGCGGTTAAAATACTTTCAGGATCAGTACTGGGCTGAAACGATGCAGGAGAGACCTCAGTGCTGCATCTTTCAGCCCAGTAAGTAATTTTAACCGTACTTACCGGTAACTTGAATTTCCTTCATAGGCTAACATTGACTGGTTTCACTTGGAAATTCTTCTAAGTGTGGAGTTTTGGAACTTTAAAATATTCCTCTAAAATAAGCCGAAATACGAATTCCGATTTACTAACCTGTTATCAGGAGAGACCTCAGTGCTGCATCTTTCAGCCCAGTACTGATCCTGAAAAGTAATTTTAACCGTACTTACCAGTAACTTGAATTTCCTTCCATAGGATATCATTGTCTGGTTTTCAGCAGAAAAGTTTCAAGTGTCGATTTTCACAAACTACAAATATTCCTAAAAAATCGCCTGTATGACTTAAACGCATTCTTTCAACTGTTTACAGGAGATGCACCAGTGCTGGATCCAGGATCCAACACTGAGTAAGAAAATGTAACGATAACAGTTTTTAACTTCTAAGTGAATTTCCTTCCATAGGATAACATTGGTGATTCTATGAGAAAAAGTTTCTAAGTGTGAACTTTTAAAGTACAATAATATTCTTTAAAAATCACGACTGTAACCAAAACGCTTTTACTCAACTGTTTACAGGAGATGTCCCAGGACTGAATCTAGGATCCAGTAATGTGGTTAGAAAAGTAATCCATAAAGTAACTAATTGCATTTAACTAGAAATTCACATTGAGCTGAATGTTGCATTGTGTTTGAAAATGTGTTGCCCATTGCAACAACTGTAACTACTGTACTTAAAAGTCTATTGCCTATGTGCAAAGTAATTAAACTAAAGTAATTCATTCTGAGAAAGTATTTTTTGTAATGTAATGTATAATGTAATTACAATGTAATTTAAAAAATAAAATATGTAAAAAAAATTGTTTCTAAAAAATTTGGAAATCAGTATGAAAAAAATTTATATAACAATTAATACATTTAAAAATTGTCATTTACAAATCCTTTGAAATTCACTGAAAAAACTGTAGGTTTCAGACATGTTATAGTTACAAATTAGCATTTAAAAAACCTTTGAAATTCACTGAAAAAACCATAGGTTTCAGGGACGTTATAGTTACAAATTAGCATTTAAAAAACCTTTGAAATTCACTGAAAAAACCATAGGTTTTAGGGACAGTTATAGTTAGTTGGACATTGCACTCGTACAAAACCCGTGAAATTCCCCGTTATAGTTAGTCCAGCTAACTATAACTCGCGCCCGCAATGCACTGCTGATGACGTCACATATTACATCACTCATGACATGGTCAGTGACATCACTGATGACATCACTGATGACATCTCAAATGACATCACTGATGACATCACTGATGACATCATCCAGTGACTGTGTGTTTCTGTAAAGTTTAAATATTTTTAATATATATAGGAAAAGACGTATTGAAGAATGAGTGGGTGTGTAAGTGTCTGTATGGATGATTTAGTAGGTGCGTGACTGACTCTATAAGTGAGTGATTTAACGTATCTTACTGAATGCATGGGTTAGTGACTAAACTGGGTGAATGTCTGTATCCGTCTGTCTGTTGCTGTGTAAGTGGCTGCATGTGTTTGTGAATAGCTACATGAGTGTCTATATGAGTTATTGAATGCTTGTCTGAGTATCTGTATGGGTGCCAGAGTGTTTGTGTGGGAGGGGTGTGTGCAACTCTGTGCATAGATGTGTGAGTGGGTGATTCACTGGGTGGATGGTTTCAAGAGTGCAACTGTGATAGACTGTATAGGGTGGGTAAGTGTGTGTAAGAGTGTGTTAGTGAGTGAATGTATGTCCCAGTGGTACATGTGTGAGTAACTACATATGTGAAAGGCAGTATATATGTGTGTTGGAGTATATAAATAGCTATAAGCGAGAGTGAGTGATTGTGATAGTGGCTGTATGGATGAGTGTGTGCTTGTATCAGTGATTGTATAAGAGCGTAAGAATGTGCTACTATTTGTATGAGTAAGTGAGCTGGTGTGTGTATAACTGTATAGGTGAGTAAATGGTAGTGTGTTTAATTATTTGCATGACTGACTAGGTGTGTGAGTACCTCTATGGATGAGTGGCGGTGTTTGAGTGTCTATATAGGAGTATGAGTGCATATGATAGTCCTGTACTGAGTGACCGTAAGTATGAGTGACTGTACGGGTGAGTGAGTGGATGTGTGCGTAGACCTAAGAATCAGTGAGTGGGTATGTAGTTTTTGGTGTTAGAGTGTCTATGGTTTTGCGAATGGCAGTCTGTAATTTAGAGTGGGTGTATCAAAGGTTATATTAGGGTGTGAGGAGGTGCATGAGATTATCACGTGGATGATGTCATCAGTGATGTCATTTGAGATGTCATCAGTGATGTCATCAGTGATGTCACTGACCATGTCATGAGTGATGTAATATGTGACGTCATCAGCAGTGCATTGCGGGCGCGAGTTATAGTTAGCTGGACTAACTATAACGGGGAATTTCACGGGTTTTGTACGAGTGCAATGTCCAACTAACTATAACTGTCCCTAAAACCTATGGTTTTTTCAGTGAATTTCAAAGGTTTTTAAATGCTAATTTGTAACTATAACGTCCCTGAAACCTATGGTTTTTTAAGTGAATTTCAAAGGTTTTTTAAATGCTAATTTGTAACTATAACATGTCTGAAACCTACAGTTTTTTCAGTGAATTTCAAAGGATTTGTAAATGACAATTTTTAAATGTATTAATTGTTATATAAATTTTTTTCATACTGATTTCCAAATTTTTAAGAAACAATTTTTTTTTACATATTTTATTTTTTAAATTACATTGTAATTACATTATACATTACATTACAAAAAATACTTTCTCAGAATGAATTACTTTAGTTTAATTACTTTGCACATAGGCAATAGACTTTTAAGTACAGTAGTTACAGTTGTTGCAATGGGCAACACATTTTCAAACACAATGCAACATTCAGCTCAATGTGAATTTCTAGTTAAATGCAATTAGTTACTTTATGGATTACTTTTCTAACCACATTACTGGATCCTAGATTCAGTCCTGGGACATCTCCTGTAAACAGTTGAGTAAAAGCGTTTTGGTTACAGTCGTGATTTTTAAAGAATATTATTGTACTTTAAAAGTTCACACTTAGAAACTTTTTCTCATAGAATCACCAATGTTATCCTATGGAAGGAAATTCACTTAGAAGTTAAAAACTGTTATCGTTACTTTTTCTTACTCAGTGTTGGATCCTGGATCCAGCACTGGTGCATCTCCTGTAAACAGTTGAAAGAATGCGTTTAAGTCATACAGGTGATTTTTAGGAATATTTGTAGTTTGTGAAAATCGACACTTTGAAACTTTTCTGCTGAAAACCAGACAATGATATCCTATGGAAGGAAATTCAAGTTACTGGTAAGTACGGTTAAAATTACTTTTCAGGATCAGTACTGGGCTGAAAGATGCAGCACTGAGGTCTCTCCTGATAACAGGTTAGTAAATCGGAATTCGTATTTCGGCTTATTTTAGAGGAATATTTTAAAGTTCCAAAACTCCACACTTAGAAGAATTTCCAAGTGAAACCAGTCAATGTTAGCCTAAGAAGGAAATTCAAGTTACCGGTAAGTACGGTTAAAATTACTTTTGAGGATCAGTACTGGGCTGAAAGATGCAGCACTGAGGTCTCTCCTGATAACAGGTGAGTAAATCGGAATTCGTATTTCGGCTGATTTTAGAGGAATATTTTAAAGTTCCAAAACTCCACACTTAGAAGAATTTCCAAGTGAAACCAGTCAATGTTAGCCTATGAAGGAAATTCAAGTTACCGGTAAGTACGGTTAAAATTACTTTTGAGGATCAGTACTGGGCTGAAAGATGCAGCACTGAGGTCTCTCCTGATAACAGGTGAGTAAATCGGAATTCGTATTTTGGCTGATTTTAGAGGAATATTTTAAAGTTCCAAAACTCCACACTTAGAAGAATTTCCAAGTGAAACCAGTCAATGTTAGCCTATGAAGGAAATTCAAGTTACCGGTAAGTACGGTTAAAATTACTTTTGAGGATCAGTACTGGGCTGAAAGATGCAGCACTGAGGTCTCTCCTGATAACAGGTGAGTAAATCGGAATTCGTATTTCGGCTGATTTTAGAGGAATATTTTAAAGTTCCAAAACTCCACACTTAGAAGAATTTCCAAGTGAAACCAGTCAATGTTAGCCTATGGAAGGAAATTCAAGTTACTGGTAAGTACGATTAAAATTACTTTTCAGGACCAGTACTGGGCTGAAAGATGCAGCACTGAGGTCTCTCCTGATAACAGGTGAGTAAATCGGAATTCGTATTTCGGCTGATTTTAGAGGAATATTTTAAAGTTCCAAAACTCCACACTTAGAAGAATTTCCAAGTGAAACCAGTCAATGTTAGCCTATGGAAGGAAATTCAAGTTACTGGTAAGTACGATTAAAATTACTTTTCAGGACCAGTACTGGGCTGAAAGATGCAGCACTGAGGTCTCTCCTGATAACAGGTGAGTAAATCAGAATTCGGATTTCGGCTGATTTTAGAGGAATATTTGTATGTTTCAAAAATCAACACTTAGAAACTTTTTCAGCAAAAAGCAGGCAATGATATCCTATGGAAGGAAATTCAAGTTACTGGTAAGTACGGTTAAAATTACTTTTGAGGATCAGTATTGGGCTGAAAGATGCAGCACTGAGGTCTCTCCTGATAACAGGTGAGTAAATCGGAATTCGTATTTCGGCTGATTTTAGAGGAATATTTTAAAGTTCCAAAACTCCACACTTAGAAGAATTTCCAAGTGAAACCAGTCAATGTTAGCCTATGAAGGAAATTCAAGTTACCGGTAAAGTACGGTTAAAATTACTTTTGAGGATCAGTACTGGGCTGAAAGATGCAGCACTGAGGTCTCTCCTGATAACAGTTGAGTAAATCGGAATTCGTATTTCGGCTGATTTTAGAGGAATATTTTAAAATTCCAAAACTCCACACTTAGAAGAATTTCCAAGTGAAACCAGTCAATGTTAGCCTATGAAGGAAATTCAAGTTACCGGTAAGTACGATTAAAATTACTTTTCAGGACCAGTACTGGGCTGAAAGATGCAGCACTGAGGTCTCTCCTGATAACAGGTGAGTAAATCGGAATTCGTATTTCGGCTGATTTTAGAGGAATATTTTTAAGTTCCAAAACTCCACACTTAGAAGAATTTCCAAGTGAAACCAGTCAATGTTAGCCTATGGAAGGAAATTCAAGTTACTGGTAAGTACGATTAAAATTACTTTTCAGGACCAGTACTGGGCTGAAAGATGCAGCACTGAGGTCTCTCCTGATAACAGGTGAGTAAATCAGAATTCGGATTTCGGCTGATTTTAGAGGAATATTTGTATGTTTCAAAAATCAACACTTAGAAACTTTTCAGCAAAAAGCAGGCAATGATATCCTATGGAAGGAAATTCAAGTTACTGGTAAGTACGGTTAAAATTACTTTTGAGGATCAGTACTGGGCTGAAAGATGCAGCACTGAGGTCTCTCCTGATAACAGGTGAGTAAATCGGAATTCGTATTTCGGCTGATTTTAGAGGAATATTTTAAAGTTCCAAAACTCCACACTTAGAAGAATTTCCAAGTGAAACCAGTCAATGTTAGCCTATGAAGGAAATTCAAGTTACCGGTAAGTACGGTTAAAATTACTTTTGAGGATCAGTACTGGGCTGAAAGATGCAGCACTGAGGTCTCTCCTGATAACAGGTGAGTAAATCGGAATTCGTATTTCGGCTGATTTTAGAGGAATATTTTAAAGTTCCAAAACTCCACACTTAGAAGAATTTCCAAGTGAAACCAGTCAATGTTAGCCTATGAAGGAAATTCAAGTTACCGGTAAGTACGGTTAAAATTACTTTTCAGGACCAGTACTGGGCTGAAAGATGCAGCACTGAGGTCTCTCCTGATAACAGGTGAGTAAATCGGAATTCGTATTTCGGCTGATTTTAGAGGAATATTTTAAAGTTCCAAAACTCCACACTTAGAAGAATTTCCAAGTGAAACCAGTCAATGTTAGCCTATGGAAGGAAATTCAAGTTACTGGTAAGTACGATTAAAATTACTTTTCAGGACCAGTACTGGGCTGAAAGATGCAGCACTGAGGTCTCTCCTGATAACAGGTGAGTAAATCAGAATTCGGATTTCGGCTGATTTTAGAGGAATATTTGTATGTTTCAAAAATCAACACTTAGAAACTTTTTCAGCAAAAAGCAGGTAATGATATCCTATGGAAGGAAATTCAAGTTACCGGTAAGTACGGTTAAAATTACTTTTGAGGATCAGTACTGGGCTGAAAGATGCAGCACTGAGGTCTCTCCTGATAACAGGTGAGTAAATCGGAATTCGTATTTCGGCTGATTTTAGAGGAATATTTTAAAGTTCCAAAACTCCACACTTAGAAGAATTTCCAAGTGAAACCAGTCAATGTTAGCCTATGAAGGAAATTCAAGTTACCGGTAAGTACGGTTAAAATTACTTTTCAGGACCAGTACTGGGCTGAAAGATGCAGCACTGAGGTCTCTCCTGATAACAGGTGAGTAAATCAGAATTCGGATTTCGGCTGATTTTAGAGGAATATTTGCACAATGGTGAAGGGAGGGGGCGGGGCCTGAGGTAACATCTGTGCAAACGCGCCCCGTGGCGCGTTTTAAGTTGGGGGATTAAGTCCCCTTGAATCATGAGGGTCCCTACGGGCCAACTAGCCCACCAGGAACCTCCAGTATGCGCCAGGGGCTGCGTTGCAGAGACATGTACAGAGGCCACACCCCTTTTACACCTCTCTGCAACGCAGCTCTGTGGCGCTTTCTGGACGTACCTGTTGGGCTAGTTGGCCCCAGGGACCCTCAGGATTGAAGGGATTTAATTCCCCATCTTAAAATGAGCCACGGGGCCTGTTTGCACACATGTCACCTGAAGCCCCGCCCCCTCCCTTCACCACTGTGCAAACGCGCCCCGTGGCGCGTTTTAAGTCGGGGATTAACTCCCCTTGAATCCTGAGGGTCCCTGGGGTGCAACTAGCCCACCATATACCTCCAAAAGCGCCACAGAGCTGCGTTGCAGAGAGGTGTAAAAGGGCGTGGCCTCTGTACACCTCTCTGCAAGGCAGCCCCTGGCGCATACTGGAGGTTCCTGGTGGGCTAGTTGGCCCCAGGGACCCCCAGTATTCAAGGGGAATTCGTTCCCCCTCTGCAAACGCGCCAGGGGCGCGTTTGCAGAGTGGTGAAGGAAGGGGGCGGGGCCTGCGGGCCCGATCGTTTTTTTCCCCCTGAAGGGGGGCTGTGTAGCCCCCTTCCTTTTTCCTATTTTTAGGCCCTGGGGACCCCATCCCCCAGGGCCTTACCCCTATTTTTAAATTAAAATAAAATAAAAAAAACGGGAAGGGGCCGCGTGGCCCACCTTCCCTGGGCCTGTATTGGCCCCGGGGACCCCATCCCCGGGGCATGGCCTCTTTTTTCTTATTTGGAGGGGGCTGCGTGGCCCCCTCCTCAGGCCATTTAAGGCCCGGGGACCCCATCCCCGGGGCCGGCCTTGCACTTTTTTTTTTTTCCTTTGGGGAGGGGGCTGCGTGGCCCCCTCCGTGGCCACTTATGGCCCCGGGGACCCCATCCCCCGGGGCCTGGCCTCTCGTTAGGGGACTGTGGGGGTCCCCAAACCCCCACAGTCCCTCCGGCTCCCCGTGTCCTACGGGAGCCGGCATTGCTTTACACATGGGGAGCAGCTAACATGCTGCTCCCCATGTGGAAAGCAATCGGCTTTGGATATTGGAAGAGAGAGCAGGTTTCCTGCTCTCTCTTCCAATATCCAAAGCAAGTTTGCAATGACAGGACGGGAGCCGCGAGGCTCCCGTCCTGTCATTGCAAACAGCAGTGTACCAGGGGTAGGCACCCCGGGACACTGCAGGAGCCGACCCTGGGGGTGGTGGTCCCCAGGGCCATCAAGGGCTCCAGGAGGGGGCCGCGCGGCCCCCTCCCATTCAGTGCACAGCCCGGGGAGGTGGTGGTCCCGGGGCTTGGGAGTCCAAAACGGACCCCCATTTTAATTTTCTTAGTGCCCCGGGAGGTGGTGGTCCCGGGCGTGTGGGGGCTGGAGCCCCCACACAGGTTTTTAATTTTAAAAGAAGCCCGGGGAGGTGGTGGTCCCGGGGCTGCGGGAAGAGCTCAGAGCCCTCCCGCTTCATTATACATAAAGCCCCGGGGGTGGTGGTCCCGGGCTTGGGGGCCCTTAGAGGCCCCCACACATAAATTAACCCCCCAGCATGCCCCCGGGACTTGGCCCACCCGGGGCAATTAACATCGAGCGCGGGAGACCGCGCTTCGATTTTTCTTTTCGGCAGGGTTCGCGCTCCCTGAGCGCATCCAGCCGATTTAAAAAAATATATATTTTTTTGCCCAGGGGGTCCTTGTGGGACCCCCTGAGCAGACCTAGGGGGTCAGGGTGTTTCTACCCTGCCCCCTTTGTGCGCTTTGCGCACTTGTTTCTGTCCCTCGGTTCTACCGAGGACAAAATAACTGCCAACATTTCCTGAATCGGAATGTTGACAGCCAGCTGACAACCAATTAACATCCAGCTCGTGCTCGGGAGGATCCGCGGCCCTAGATATCACTATCTTTTTACTTTTGATTTTCTCAGCAACTACTGAACGGATTTACACCATTTATCAAAAAGGGTTCTTTCTGAACCAAGAACTACCTCTTTGCCAAATTTGGTGTAATTCCTTTGTCTAAAGTTTCCTATGGAAAATTGCATGGGGAAAACGCGTTTTGGGACCCCCCTTTTTTCTCGGCCCTCGCTTGACGAATCCCCCCGAGACTTTCAGGGTAGGAGCGGACCGGAGCGGGCCATAAAGTTTGAAAATTTTACGAAGATACGTCAACCGGCAAGAGAGTTATTTCTAATAGAATGTCGCGGATTTCCTATGGATAATAGGTTGTAACTATAACTATCTACTGGCGACCGCCAGTAGATAATAATATATATATATATATATATATATATATATATATATATATATATATATATATATATATATATATATATATATGACCAAACAAATCCTTCTGCAGCAAAGGAAAGGCGCACTCACAAATCGGCAATTTCATCAATTTATTTAAAAAACGGACGACAATCCTGACGCGTTTCGGTCATTACGACCTTTATCCAAGGTAAAGTCCGGCATTAACATCATGGTAACCCTTCATCCGATTGCCTGATTTATAATGTTGGCCCCCATTGGACCTCCGGAGTGGATGCTAGTCAGATGCCTTCTGGGACTTGTGGTTACCACTGTTAATTTGAATAATTTGAACCCTCCAGTGGGCGATGCCAGTCTTTTGCTGTCCATTTTCATTGCTCGTTGTTTTCCAAATTTGTTCCGTGACAGTCCCATTTTAAAGGCTGCGCGGACCTCTACCTCGGCCAGTCCGAGGCAGCAGCCATTACCCCGCAGCGTCCTTCGACTCACACACAGTTGGTCCACAGGGGCAATGCGGTGCTTCTTTTCGGGTGGTGCGTCCTCAGCGGCAGGACCAAGCCGCATAATATGACCAAACAAATCCTTCTGCAACAAAGGAAGGGCGCACTCACAAATTGGCAATTTCATCAATTTATTTAAAAAACGGACGACAATCCTGACGCGTTTCGTCATTACGACCTTTATCCAAGGTAAAGTCCGGCATTAACATCATGGTAACCCTTCATCCGATTGCCTGATTTATAATGTTGGCCCCCATTGGACCTCCTCAGTGGGTGCTAGTCAGATGCCTTCTGGGACTTGCGGTTACCACTGTTAATTTGAATAATTTGAACCCTCCAGTGGGTGATGCCAGTCTTTTGCTGTCCATTTTCATTGCTCGTTGTTTTCCAAATTTGTTCCGTGACAATCCCATTTTAAAGGCTGCGCGGACCCCTACCTCGGCCAGTCCGAGGCGGCAGCCATTACCCCGCAGCGTCCTTCGACTCACACACAGTTGGTCCACAGGGGCAATGTGGCGCTCTTTTCGGGTGGTGCGTCCTCAGCGGCAGGACCAAGCCGCATAATATGACCAAACAAATCCTTCTGCAACAAAGGAAAGGCGCACTCACAAATCAGCAATTTCATCAATTTATTTAAAAACCCGACGACAATCCTGATGCGTTTCGGTCATTACGACCTTTATCCAAGGTAAAGTCCGGCATATATACATATGTCTATGTATATATATATATATATATTATCTACTGGCGGTCGCCAGTAGATAGTTATAGTTAGGACCTATTTTCCATAGGAAATCCGCGACATTCTATTTGAAATAACTCTTGCGTCGGTTGACGAATCTTCGCGAAATCTTCAAACTTTATGGCCCGCTCCGGTCCGCTCCTACCCTGAAAGTCTCGGGGTGATTCGTCAAGCTGGGGCCGAGAAAAAAGGGGGGTCCCAAAACGTGTTTTCCCCATTCATTTTCCCATAGGAAACTTTAGACACGGCTACAGCCCGAACTGCTGAACGGAATTACACCAAATTTGGCAAAGAGGTAGTTCTTGGTTCAGAAAGAACCCTTTTTGTTAAATGGTGTAAATCCGTTCAGTAGTTGCTGAGAAAATCAAAAGTAAAAACACATATATATCTGGCCGGAGCCTAACCACACATGTCATCGTGAGATCTGATTGGCTGTCAGCACTTCATCCTGGAATTGCTGGCAGCCATCTTGGGACCAATATAAATGACAGTACCCCATTGAAATGCATTGTAGTGAATCGAAGATTTTGAGGGTTACCAAAAGGAGAACTATAAAGGGTGATAACAGACTTTAGTTACATTAGAATTCATTTGTTGATGGTACCATACTAATTTCAGGAATTGTGGTGTGTTCTAAGGTGATTTTACCCTGTGAAAAACCTTCTGCTGGGATATCATGAATCATGTTTGAGAGAAAACTATTTTCACATGCTTGTCCCATACAGTTTTGGAAGGTGCTCCAGAAGCTAAAATGAGAGCATATTTTCTGTAAATTCACATTATCTTTCTCAGTCATGTGAGAATGAAGTCTGACATTCTCAGTAAAACATGTACATCCAACAAGGGCAGAGACTGTCAGTTGATTCCTTTGTGTTCTACTGCAGCTTCCCAGAGTGTTCTAAAGAACAACTAGAGTGCTAACAGCCTTACTTATGACAAAAGTATGGCACACCTGAAGCCATCTTGATTGGAATAAACTGGTAACACTTAAAACATTTAATTTAAAAAGGAACAAAATGATGGGGTTCATCTTGTCATAGAAATTATGGTTAGTGCTCTGGAAAGAAAAATTAGGACATGTTTCAAGTGTGATCTCAAATATCTTCCTGTTATATTTCAACAGGAGCAGCCTGTCAGTTGATGCCTCTGTGTTCTACTGCAGCTTCCCAGAGTGTTCTAAAGAACAACTAGAGCGCTAACAGTCTTACTTATGACAAAAGTATGGCACACCTGAAGCCATCTTGATTGGAATAAACTGGTAACACTTAAAACATTTAATTTAAAAAGGAACAAAATGATGGGGTTCATTTTGTCATAGAAATTATGGTAAGTGCTGTAGAAAGAAAAATTAGGACATGTTTCAAGTGTGATCTCAAATATCTTCCTGTTATATTTCAACAGGAGCAGCCTGTCAGTTGATGCCTTTGTGTTCTACTGCAGCTTCCCAGAGTGTTCTAAAGAACAACTAGAGCGCTAACAGTCTTACTTATGACAAAAGTATGGCACACCTGAAGCCATCTTGATTGGAATAAACTGGTAACATTTAAAACATTTAATTTAAAAAGGAACAAAATGAGGGGGTTCATTTTGCCATAGAAATTATGGTTAGTGCTGTAGAAAGAAAAATTAGGACATGTTTTAAGTGAGATCTCAAATATCTTCCTGTTATATTTCAACAGGAGCAGCCTGTCAGTTGATGCCTTTGTGTTCTACTGCAGCTTCCCAGAGTGTTCTAAAGAACAACTAGAGTGCTAACAGCCTTACTTATGACAAAAGTATGGCACACCTGAAGCCATCTTGATTGGAATAAACTGGTAACACTTAAAACATTTAATTTAAAAAGGAACAAAATGAGGGGGTTCATTTTGCCATAGAAATTATGGTTAGTGCTGCAAAAAGAAAATGTAGGGCATGTTTTAAGTGAGATCTCAAATCCTCTTCTATTTCATTAGAAAATTCTGACATGCAGACTGAAACAATCACTTTCAATACCAGCAGTAGACTTCCAGTTAACTCCTTGGTGAGCAGTAGCTTTACTACAGTGATCTAATGAACAACTAGAGTGCTAACATTCTGAATTTATGGCAAATGTGTGACACATCTGAATGCCTTCTTGATGGAATCAAAGTAAAAAACTGAAAGCATTTCCTACTGAGGAGACTGCAGTAAATGAGGAAATTAGGAAACTTCATAACAAAGAAGTCTTCCAAGATGGCCACCAGTGAAAAAAGAGCCCAAATGTAGCACAAATATTACCCAGATGTAGCCCACATATAGCCCAATGACAAAAGTGTGCAAAACACTTTTTATTTTTAGTTTTTTTGCAGTTTTATGTAGTGCAGACTGGTCAGGTATTGGAGCGTTGCATCTTAAAACATGACCCCCTACACTACAAAAACACCACTGCACTACCCTAAACCCTAAAACACTACCCCCAGCACGACCCCCTACACTACACAAGCACCACTGCACTATCCTAAACCCTAAAACACTACCCCCAGCATGACCCCTACACTACACAAACACCACTGCACTACCCTAAACCCTAAAACACTACCCCAACACCACTGCACTAACCTAAATCCAAAAACACTACCCCCAGCACGACCCCCTACACTACCCAAACACCACTGCACTACCCTAAAACATGACCCCCTACACTACACAAACACCACTGCACTACCCTAAACCCTAAAACACTACCCCCAGCACGACCCCCTACACTACACAAGCACCACTGCACTACCCTAAACCCTAAAACACTACCCCCAGCACGACCCCCTACACTACACAAACACCACTGCACTACCTTAAACCCTAAAACACTAGCCCCAGCACGACCCCCTACACTACCCAAACACCACTGCACTAACCTAAATCCTAAAACACTACCCCCAGCACGACCCCCTACACTACCCAAACACCACTGCACTACCCTAAAACATGACCCCCTACACTACACAAACACCACTGCACTACCCTAAACCCTAAAACACTACCCCCAGCACGACCCCTACACTACAAAAGCACCACTGCACTACCCTAAACCCTAAAACACTACCCCCAGCACGACCCCCTACACTGCCCGAACACCACTGCACTGCCCTAAACCCTGAAACACCAGCCCCTGCACGACCCCCTACACTGCCCGAACACCACTGCACTGCCCTAAACCCTGAAACACCAACCCTAGCACGACCGCCTACACGGCCCGAACACCACTGCACTGCCCTAAGCCCTGAAACACCACCCCCTTCACGACCCTCTACACTGCCCGAACACCACTGCACTGCCCTAAACCCTGAAACACCACCCCCAGCACGCCCCCTACACTGCCCGAACACCACTGCACTGCCCTAAACCCTGAAACACCACCCCCTGCACCGCCCCCTACACTGCCCGAACACCACTGCACTGCCCTAAACCCTGAAACACCACCCCCAGCACGACCCCTTTACTGCTCGAACACCACTGCACTGCCCTAAACCGTGAAACACCACCTCCAGCAAAACCCCCTACACTGCCTGAACACCTTTGCTCTGCCCTAAATCCTGAAACACTAGCCCCAGCACGACCCCCTACACTGCCCGAACACCACTGCACTGCCCTAAACCCTGAAACACCACCCCCAGCACGACCCCCTACACTGCCCAAACACCACTGCACTGCCCTAAACCCTGAAACACCAGCCCCAGCAAGACCCCTACACTGCCCGAACACCACTGCACTGCCCTAGACTCTGAAACACCAGCCCCAGCAAGACCCCTACACTGCCCGAACACCACTGCACTGCCCTAAACCCTGAAACACCAGCCCCAGCATGACCCCTACACTGCCCGAACACCACTGCACTGCCCTAAACCCTGAAACACCAGCCCCAGCACGACCACCTACACTGCCCGAACACCACTGCACTGCCCTAAACCCTGAAACACCAGCCCCAGCACAACCCCCTACACTGCCCGAACACCACTGCATTGCCCTAAACCCTGAAACACCAGCCCCAGCACGACCCCCTACACTGCCCGAACACCACTGTACTGCCCTAAACCCTGAAACACCAGCCCCAGCACGACCCCCTACACTGCCCGAACACCACTGCACTACCCTAAACCCTGAAACACCACCCCCTGCACCGCCCCTACACTGCCCGAACACCACTGCACTGCCCTAAACCCTGAAACACCACCCCCAGCACGACCCCTTTACTGCTCGAACACCACTGCACTGCCCCAAACCCTGAAACACCACCCCCAGCACGACCCCCTACACTGCCCGAACACCACTGCCCTAAACCCTGAAACACCACCCCCTGCACGACCCCCTACACTGCCTGAACACCACTGCACTGCCCTAAACCCTGAAACACCACCCCCTACACTGCCCAAACACCACTGCACTGCCCTAAACCCTGAAACACCACCCCCAGCACGACCCCCTACACTGCCCGAACACCACTGCACTGCCCTAAACCCTAAAACACCACCCCCAGCATTACCCCCTACACTGCCCAAACACCACTGCACTGCCCTAAACCCTAGAACACTACCCCCAGCACGACCCCCTACACTACCCGAACACCACTGCACTACCCTAAACCCTAAAATACTACCCCAGCACAACCCCCTACACTACCCGAACACGACTGCACTGCCCTAAACCCTCAAACACTCCCCCAGCACGACCCCCTACACTACCCGAACACCACTGCTCTGCCCTAAACCCTAAAACACTCCCCCAGCACGACCCCCTACACTACCCGAACACCACTGCACTGCCCTAAACCCTAAAACACTCCCCCAGCACGACCCCCTACACTACCCAAACACCACTGCACTGCCCTAAACCCTAAAGCACTACCCCCGCATGACCCCCTACACTACCCAAACACCAATGCACTACCCTAATCCCTAAAACACTACCCCCCACATGACCCCCTACACTACCCTAAACCCTAAAACACTACCCCCGCACGACTCCCTACACTACCCAAAGACCACTGCACTACCCTAAACCCTAAAACATGACCTCCTACACTACACAAACACCACTGCACTACCCTAAACCCTAAAAAACTATCCCCAGCACGAACCACTACACTACCCAAACACCACTGCACTACCCTAAACCCTAAAACACTACCCCCAGCACGACCCCCTACACTACCCAAACACCACTGCACTACCCTAAACCCTAAAACACTCCCCCAGCACGACTCCCTACACTACCCAAACACCACTGCACTACCCTAAACCCTAAATCTACCCCCAGCATGACCCCCTACACTACACAAACACCACTGCACTACCCTAAACCCTAAAACACTACCCCCAGCACGACCCTCTTCACTACCTAAACACAACTGCACAATTTGTTACAGGCGTTGCAACGCAGGCCTGTGGTGCTTACTGGAAGTACCTAGTGGGCTAGTTGGGCCCCAGGGACCCTCAGGATTCAAGGTGACCTAATCCCCCAACTTAAAACGCACCACAGGGCGCGTTTGCACAGTGGTGAAGGGAGGGGCGGGGCCTCAGGTGACATGTGCGCAAACACGCCCTGTGGTGCGTTTTAAGTTGGGGAATTAATTCCCTTTGAATCCTGAGGGACCCTGGGGGCCAACTAGCCCACCAGGTACCTTCAGTAAGCACAACAGAGTTGCGTTGCAGAGAGGTGAAAAAGGTGCGTGGCCTCGGAACGCCTCTCTGCAACTCAGCTCTGTGGTCCTAACGGTAGGTACCTGGGGGCTAGTTGGGCCCCAGGGACCCTCAGAATTCAAGGGGACTTAATCCCGCAACTTAAAACGCGCCACGGGGTGCGTTTGCACACATGTCACCTCAGGCCCCCTCCCTTCACCACTGTGCAAACGCGCCCTGTAGCGCGTTTTAAGAGGTAGTTTTAATCCCCCTGCCCTATTATGTACTAGGGACTTGCAGAGGAGGTCATGCTAATCACAGGGGTACCCCAACGCATAGTGTTCCCTAGTGTATGTAGGTGTTTTCACTGTATTCTAAGTGTCTTTTAGCATAGCACTGGCTCTGGTTAGTCAGAGTCAGTTACCACCAGTACCCGTCTGAAAAAGTTGTGGGCACAGGATGATTTTGCAACAAGGCCTCTTTCTGCTCCTCTGTTGGTTCTTTCTGCACATCTTTTGCTTCTTTCTGTGCGTTTTTCTTCTTTCTTCACATGTCCTACCTCTGTAGGCATAGTTAGAAACTAGCATTTAAAAAAACCTTTGAAATTCACTTAAAAAATCATAGGTTTCAGGCACGTTATAGTTAGAAATTAGCATTTAAAAAACCTTTGAAATTCACTGAAAAAACCATAGGTTTCAGACACGTTATAGTTAGAAATTAGCATTTAAAAAACCTTTGAAATTCACTGAAAAAACCATAGGTTTTAGGGACAGTTATAGTTAGTTGGACATTTCACTCGTACAAAACCATAGAAATTCCCCCGTTATAGTTAGTTCAGCTAACTATAACTCGCGCCCCGCAATGCACTGCTGATGACGTCACATATTACATCACTCATGACATGGTCAGTGACATCACTGATGACATCACTGATGACATCTCAAATGACATCACTGATGACATCATCCATGTGATAATTTCATGCATCTTCTCACACCCTAATATAACTTTTGATACACCCACTCTAAATTACAGACTGCCATTCTCAAAACCATAGACACTCCAACACCAAAAACTACATACCCACTCACTGATTCTTAGGTCTACACACACATCCACTCACTCACCCGTACAGTCACTCATACTTAGTCACTCAGTACAGGACTATCATATGCACTCATACACCTATATAAACACTCACACACCGCCACTCATCCATAGAGGTACTCACACACCTAGTCAGTCATGCAAAAAACTTAATCACACACCCATTTACTCACCTATACAGTTATACACACACCAGCTCACTTACTCATACAAATACTAGCACATTCTTACGCTCTTATACAATCACTGATACAAGTACACACTCATCCATACAGCCACTCTCACAATCACACACTCTCACTTATAGCCATTTATATACTCCAACACACATATATACTGCCTTTCACATATGTAGTTACTCACACATGTACCACTGAGATATACATTCAATCACTAACACACCCATACACACACTCACCCACCCATACAGTCCATCACAGATGCACTCTTGAAACCATGCACCCAGTGAATCACCAACTCACACATCTATGCACAGAGTCACACACACCCCACCCACACAAACACTCAGGCACCCATACAGATACTCAGACAATCAATCAATAACCCATGTAGACACTCATGTAGCTATTCAGAAAGCCATGCAGCCGCTTACAAACCAACAGACAGACGGATACAGACATTCACACAGTTTAGTCACTAACCCATGCATTCAGTAAGATACATTTAATCACTCACTTGTAGAGTCAGTCACTCACGTACTAAATCATCCATTCTGACACTTATACACCCACTCATTCTTCAATACGCCTTTCCCTATATATATTAAACATATTTAAACTTTACAGAAACACACAGTCACTGGATGATGTCATCAGTGATGTCATCAGTGATGTCATTTGAGATGTCATCAGTGATGTCATCAGTGATGTCACTGACCATGTCATGAGTGATGTAATATGTGACGTCATCAGCAGTGCATTGCGGGGGCGCGAGTTATAGTTAGCTGAACTAACTATAACGGGGGAATTTCTATGGTTTTGTACGAGTGAAATGTCCAACTAACTATAACTGTCCCTAAAACCTATGGTTTTTTCAGTGAATATATATATATATATCACTGAAAAAACCATAGGTTTCAGGCACGTTATAGTTAGAAATTTGCATTTAAAAACCTTAAAAAATCACTGAAAAAACCATAAGGTTTTAGGGACAGTTATAGTTAGTTGGACATTGCACTCGTACAAAACCCGTGAAATTCCCCCGTTATAGTTAGTTCAGGTAACTATAACTCACGCCCCCGCAATGCACTGCTGATGACGTCACATATTACATCACTCATGACATGGTCAGTGACATCACTGATGACATCTCAAATGACATCACTGATGACATCACTGATGACATCATCCAGTGACTGTGTGTTTGTGTAAAGTTTAAATATGTTTAATATATATAGGGAAAGGCGTATTGAAGAATGAGTGGGTGTATAAGTGTCTGAATGGATGATTTAGTAGGTGCGTGACTGAGTCTATAAGTGAGTGATTAAACGTATCTTACTGGATGCATGGGTGAGTGACTAAACTGTGTGAATGTCTGTATCCGTCTGTCTGTTGTTGTGTAAGCAGCTGCATGGGTTTCTGACTAGCTAAATGAGTGTCTATATGGGTTATGGATTGGTTCTCTGAGTATCTGTATGGGTGCCTCAGTGTTTGTGTGGGTGGGGTGGAGTGTGACTCTGTGCATAGATGTGTGAGTGGGTGATTCACTGGGTGCATGGTTTCAGAGTGCGTCTGTGATGGACTGTATGGGTGGGTGAGTGTGTGTATGGGTGTGTTAGTGATTGAATGTATATCTCAGTGGTACATGTGTGAGTAACTACATATGTGAAAGGCAGTATATATGTGTGTTGGAGTATATAAATAGCTATAAGCGAGAGTGTGTGATTGTGAGAGTGACTGTATGGATGAGTGTGTGCTTGTATCAGTTATTGTATAAGAGCGTAAGAATGTGCTAGTATTTGTATGAGTAAGTGAGCTAGTGTGTGTATAACTGTATAGGTGAGTAAATGGGTGTGTGATTAATTTTTGCATGACTGACTAGGTGTGTGAGTACCTCTATGGATGAGTGGCGGTGTGTGAGTGTTTATATAGGTGTATGAGTGCATATAATAGTCCTGTACTGAGTGACTGTAAGTATGAGTGACTGTACAGGTGAGTGAGTGGATGTGTGTGTAGACCTAAGAATCAGTGAGTGGGTATGTAGTTTTTGGTGTTGGAGTGTCTATGGTTTTGAGAATGGCAGTCTGTAATTTAGAGTGGGTGTATCAAAAGTTATATTAGGGTGTGAGAAGATGCATGAAATTATCACATGGATGATGTCATCAGTGATGTCATTTGAGATGTCATCAGTGATGTCATCAGTGATGTCACTGACCATGTCATGAGTGATGTAATATGTGACGTCATCAGCAGTGCATTGCGGGGCGCGAGTTATAGTTAGCTGAACTAACTATAACAGGGGAATTTCACGGGTTTTGTACGAGTGCAATGTCCAACTAACTATAACTGTCCCTAAAACCTATGGTTTTTCAGTGAATTTCAAAGGTTTTTAAATGCTAATTTCTAACTATAACGTGTCTGAAACCTATGGTTTTTCAGTGAATTTCAAAGGTTTTTAAATGCTAATTTCTAACTATAACGTGCCTGAAACCTATGGTTTTCAGTGAATTTCAAAGGTTTTTAAATGCTAATT